>JAWQFJ010001203.1:0-25000 GCA_034096865.1 Theodoxus fluviatilis
CAGACAGATCGACAGGCAGACAGACAGACAGACAGACAGACAGACAGACAGACAGACAGGTAGGCAGGCAGGCAGGCAGGCAGACAGACAGACAGACAGACAGACAGACAGACAGACAGACAGACAGACAGACAGACAGACAGACAGACAGACAGACAGACAGACAGACAGACAGACAGACAGACAGGCAGGCAGGCTAACAGACAGACAGACAGACAGACAGACCAGCGGGTGAGCCGCAAGGGATGCATTATTCATATTCATGCGCAGAGGTGTATGTGTGTGCGCGAGCGCGCGCGCGTGTGTGAATCATTTATGTATATCTTTCATTCAAATACCATAGAAGCAGCCAAAAGTCTAATAACACAATAAAAAGACACGAAAAGAAAAGAAAAAACATACACACACTTACACAAATCCATTATCTTAAAAGACGTTGGTACAGAGGTTGCTTGCAGTTCTGTCAGACGACATATAAACAAATTCAGCAATAAAGAAAAGTATTTGTATACACTGATACATTTAACCTAAATCCTAACAAACACGCATACAAATAATGAATGATTGAATGAACGAATTAAAAGGTGCGTCCAGATTAGGAAGGGGAAGCTAGGGGGATGTCGGGGAAAGGGAGGGCAGTTGGATATAGAAAAAGAAGGTGCATATGCGCATATGTGTTACTCCAGGTTTTTCAGCGAGGACCTGCGTCAGTGGTGCTGGTCGAAGCAAAATAGACGCAGCCCGAATTCTGAGTAACAAAACCTCTTGTGACGAGGGCAGCCTGTACTCTCACTCCACATCGATGGGCACTGCAACGTACGCTCCGTTAATTTTCGCGTTGTGCGTTTGTTGTCGAGGGCAAGAAATCTCCTTTTTCAGAGTGACTGACTTTCTTGATGACTGCCTCTCTGCTGCAACTGCGATCAGAGACTATATGGTCTATGCAACTTACAGCTGCACGCCTTCACAATTAGTGGTATTAGTGATTGACGCCTGCTGGACTTTGAGTGAACGCCATAGGCCCTAACCATGTGTTTGGCGTCTACTATAGCTACTTAATTGTTGGCTTAAAGCGAGCGAGGGCAACCGATGAGTTAAGCGTAATTTCTTTTCACATAAGAACAATTGTATTATCCGCAGATGAATATATACACATTATATGTATTGTGCAACATTATATACACTTTTACAACTTTGAAGTGGAAACGTACGTGATCTTCCTCAGGTCTAGCCGCCCCCCCCCCCCTCTCTCTCTCTCTCTCTCTCTCTCTCTCACACACACACACACACACACACACACACACTCTCTCTCTCACACACACACACACACACACATACGTGTGCACCTGTTGCTTTCGATACATCGTCTAAGACTGGCTTATAGAGATTGGGAACCTGTATAGGTGTAATAAAATCTATGACAACATCTCATTTAGTATGTATGGTAGAATTCACATTTATTGGAGAAAAAACATGGTAGAAGAGTAAATGAAATGTGTTCTTCAAACTTCAGATGGTAATCGAGCTCCTAGGTGCATTGTCAGACAACTTAATCTGTTTTACACCTAAATTGTGTCTCACCCACATCACTGCTAAGCTGCAAAATCCACGGGAGATAACTCTTTATGGCGGTGTAAACAACATGGCTGCTTCCAGGTGACGCTCAAACATCTGTCACAACAATGTTCGCGAAAATCTTGTACAGCTTGTCACCGAACAAGATGATGATGTCGGCCGGTTTGCGAGTGGTTTTTTGAAGATGCGCCGGATGCTGCTATATTGGTCCCCTGGCGATGGACGACCTCGGCCAAGTTTGGACCCGTTTGTAGCTGAAGCGGAGGAAATTTCTTCATAACAAAATGCTTGAACTCGCAATCCTCAGCTTTATTGCTGGCGTTATACTCACTCTGTTTTTCCAGTTTTTGTTGTTGAAAAAATGGCTGGGCCGCGATCGCTGGCATCCTCCGCCTGTTTTGGACCAATTCCCCAAGTTCGAGATACCGCAGGTAGGCTTCACTGACTGATATCACTGACGCACCTGAGGGCTGCACTGACTGACTGCGTCGATCGAGATCTCAGCAGTGTTACTCTGTGATTGCTGGGTTCGAGATTGCAGTGTTCCATTCATTTCAAACATGTCGTCATAAATCTGTCGATGGAATGGCATTTAGCTCGAAAGGGGAAGTTTAGCTTGAAGGTCTTGTTCTGAATGAAAGATATGGCAGTAATCGCAATTGCTTGGATGCTTTTGAATTAGATGTCGGATCGATGAACACACCAAAAACGTGCTTCTGGCTAAGGCTGAGTAAGCAAGTAGCACAGATGAATGAGTTCGATTTCTTGGCTGTTGATAAAATTATCGGATTATCACTATCTTTATCCGATGCGCCTCATGAATTACAATTTATCTTATCAGCAACGTTATCATGTGGATCAATATTTAGTCTGCTTGAGTAAAACACCAGGAAATGCAGTGAATGTTTTGAAAACTTGCAGCATTTTGCCCTAAACCAGTCTTGTGTGTTTCTTAATGCTATATTTTTTCATGTGTAGTGTAGATGTAGATGATGCATTGATTCTTATTTTTTCAAGTGTGTTTTCATCAGGATCATCACATCCTAGGTACCATTATTGTCACACTCTTTCATCATCACCACCACCACCTCCTCCTCCTCCTCCTCCTCCTCCTCCTCCTCCTCCTCCTCCTCCTCCTCCCCCTCCTCCTCCTCCTCCTCCTCCTCCTCCTTCACCTCCTCCTCCACCTCCTCCCCCCCCCCCCCCCCCCTCCTCCTCCACCTTCACTACCTCCTCCACCCCCACCACCTCCTCCAACCCCCCCCCCCCCCCTCCCACCTCTTCTTCAAGGTTAGTCTAGAATGAAATTAGATTTAAACAGTGTTTATTGACTTTGTAGCTTCTGTTCATTTCTTTGTGTGACAGCTGTGTTTTGTATTCAAGGTCTGTTTGGATGAGAAGGCACTTACAAGTTACAGTATTTTCATGGTTTGAGTTTGGATCAATAGCAGCTGATGTTCAAATGTTGATGGAATAGTTGCCACTTGCTGGCATTAACAACTTTTGTTCCACTCCATTAATCTGAAATGTGAAAAATGTTGGCTCTAAAGACATTTCCAGCATATTGTTTTTCTTAATGTGACATATTGGTGACACAGTAAGCCATGGGGGTTTTGATGAGATCACACCATGTTATAGGAATTCCCTGCTGACTACTCCAGATGAAGAAGTGACCTGAAAGGTGTAGAGTGAGAAAAAAAGAATATGCTGAATTGTGTGAATGCAAGAGAAGTATTTTCAAGATAAAACTAGCTCACTGTGGTCAACAATAAGCTCTTCACACCCTGCCTGCCATTCCTGCAGACAATGTCACTATCAGAGTGGCTTTCACAGTCATGGTTGAACATGCAGTGACAGATTCCAGGACAACTCTTTCTTACATCAGTGAATCCAAAATATGTTGGCTCTAATGTTTGTCTCCTAGTCCTAAGGCCAGCATGTCTTCCTCCCTACTTACCTACCTATCTACCTATCTACCCACCGTGGATGCTTATGTAAACATTGTTATTGATTTCAGTCCCTTTTAGCAGTGTTGTGCTTCATCCAGAATAGTTGTAAATATTTCAAGTAATGTGAGTTTTAACGAGAAATTAATTTATGACTAAGCACCACTAAATAAGTCTTAAGTCTGTTTTTGACTTTTCAAAGTTCTTTGTATCAATTTAAAGCTGAGAGTATAAGCTTTCCAATGGTCCCAAAATCATGTTTGCATTGTGAAGATTTTAAAAGTTACAACTGTTTGAATAAACACTATGATGAAAAAAAAAATTGGAAAAATGATCACACAACTGTAAGTATAGCCCTTTCAGAGTGGTCCAATGTTAAATTCTGTTCATGTCATGGATTCAGTTTCTATACTTAGACAGTTGATGCTACAAAGAAAATTCCACTACAGGATGAGCAGAGAGAATGATCTTTGCAGGGATGTATGATACGCCATCATGATTACAAACCATTGAGCAAAGGAAAAGGCCTTAGGCAAATTTAACCCTACTTATCTTTTTGTTTTCATGGAGTTGGGCTAATAAAAGTCATTTTAAACATTGTTTAAAGTTGATATGCTTGTGTATAGATCCGTTCTATTGGGGTAACACAGGCAGAAAATATCCAAAACAGAAAATGCACCTGGTTGACCCCAACTCATGTTGCAGTGCAGTGTCTCTGAAATGACCAGTGTAGTTTGTGACACAATTCCTGGTGCTTGATCACATTTGGCCTGCTGAGATAGAGTGCTAATAGCTGAGACAAGTGACAGTACATGGCACAGGACATAGTGCTATGGGCAGCATTGGGCAGAATATAGCATAACAAGTATGTCTGCTCATGTTTTATAATTCTTCGTTAATTGCCTTCTTATTCATAAACGTTTATTGTGTCTTTGGTCTTTGTTTGCGACAGTTCCTAAAAGACAAAGTTTTGGGACACCACAGACTGAAAAAGAAGGAACCGTGTGTTTGGCTCAACTTGCTTGTCCATTTTCTCTTCCAAGAATCCCGAGACTCCCAAAGGCTACGAAGGTACTTTCCATGTTGAACCTCTGTTTTTCTCTGCTTTACCTGTGACAGGTGTGATATGAGCATTGTGCTATAATTGCACCAACAAAGACTACAAAGGTACTTTCCATGTTGAACCTCTGTTTTTCTCTGCTTTACCTGTGACAGGTGTGATATGAGCATTGTGCTAAAATTGCCCCAAACGGCGTACCAAGCCTCTTGCTGACATTCCCCTGCTGCCCCCAGCTGCCAAGTGAGCCTCCGTTTCTCCCGCTACATTTTCCTTCTCAAACTCACTGTTCTGAATTAATGAAGTGATTACAGGACGATTTTGGGGCAGAGATGCCTTGGTTTCTCACATAACTTGCCAAATGTAGAGCAGCCTGAAGGAAGAAAACTTGACAACTAGTCCATACCTTTGCTGGCGGCAAGGGACAGCATGGGAATGAAAGGCAGCAAAGATGGAGTTTAGCAACATGGGACACCGTAGATGAACCTCTTTGCATACATGTATGAATGCGCTGCTGATGTAACACCTGTCATCTCAATTGACAAGCTGTCATCAAATGTTGGCCTCTCCCCCCCCCCCCCCCCCCCCCCCCCCCCCTCCCCCCTCCCCCCCTCCCCCCCTCCCCCCCTCCCCCCCTCCCCCCTCCCCCCCTCCCCCCCTCCCCCCCCCCTCCCCCTCCCCCTTCCCCCCCCCCCCTCCCCCCCCCTCCCTTCAGGTTAAATTGGAAATACTTTTGGCATCAACCTTTTATGTCTATAGTGTATAGTCAACTCCTGCTAGCATGAACTCTGCTTTTTACAAGCTGCAGAGTTGTTTCATTGATGAAGAATAAAGAATGAATGAGGCCGTGTGGCTCATCAGCTTTTTGGAGGCTTTGTAAGACATGAGACAATTGACGTCTCCAACCAGTGGTGTTGGTCAGAGTATGGGCAAGTCCTGGCTCGTTTTGCTGGTCATTGACCCTTTCCTAATCATGTGTGGAGATTTGCACAGGGGGTTAGAATTACATAAAATTGAATGAGAATGGTCAGATTTGTTCTTCAGTACCCCCTTTTTTTTCTTTTGAGATATTATTGTTATAACATGCTGTAGTTCATGATACTATCATTGATATGATAGGTCAAGATTAAAGTGATTATGATGTATGCTTTTTTGATATAACAGGTAGGAGAAGTGAACTTTGTTTCTCTACTGCTTTTTTCATATTTTGTGCTGTTGGGTTAAATTACTGGAAGTTAGGTCCGATTGAATGTATCAAATGTTCAGAATCAAGGTTTGAAAAGAAAGTGACTTTTTTACATTTTGGTGTTGCAAAGAAAACGCTACAACAGAGTCCCAATGCAAAATGTGTCACGTAATCATTTGACGTCGAATAACTTGACGTAATTTAATTTCGAGGAGATTTTCGAGGAGGATTAATTTCGAGAACATTGGTGAAGGACAAAGAAGGATTTTTACGATGCGGGTCGTTTCCTATCCTGGACATTTCGTACCTAGTCGTTTCGTATCCTAACCCTAACCCTAATACGGGTTAGGGTTAGGGTTAGAGTTAGGGTTAGGTTAGGGTTAGGGATAGGGTAGAAAAGGTACGAATCGACTAAATGAGGTACACAACAACTAGGGTACGTTGCGCCCAGGGTACGAAACGTCCAGGGTACGAAACGTCCTGTATTCGATTTTTTATCCCTCCAGGTTTACTGAAGGTCCTCACAGCTGTATTGGAGGGTTTTTAATGCCAAAACCTGGAGGTTCAGCGCCAGCGTTTATGATGATTTATTGCATATCTGGTTCAGCATGTTTCAGCCTTCCAACAATCAAGCGATGCACAAAGAGGCAGAAGTAGCATTATCTGTGTCCTAAGAACCATTATTCAAATAACCTGAAACAAGTGAAATTTGCTACTATTTTTTTCTCTCAATGTAATAGCCAGAACAACAACAGAGACAAAATGTAATGTTGAAGGCATGGAATTAACTCAAGTGATAAATCTAAAAAAAGATGGCCTCTATTTTAATTTATTCCCTTGTTTTGATACTGCAAGTAGTAAAGTACTGTTGTATAGTGTGCTAGGTATTCTCATTCTGTGCTGTATAGTGTAAAGTAGTGGCCTGACATTTTGCTTGCAGATGGGTGATGAGGAAAATGAATGTGGAGTTTCAGGAGCTTCTTCAGACGACATCGGGCAGACTGATTGACCACATTTTTGTAAGATTTTGACCACACACTCCCTCTAACTGCAGCTGTGTTTGAAATATTCTTCATGTAGAGTTGTGAGGAAGTGGAATGGGGAAATAAGAAGAGTACATAATTAATACACATGAAAGAGAATGAGAGATAACAAAGGGGATTGGATTTTGGGTCCGAAACAAGTATCAAATGGCAGATGAAGGTTAAATGTTCACATTGCTCAAGTGGCTTCTTTACTTATATTGACCATTAAAAAAAAAATTTCCAGTATGAATTTATTGAAATTCTTTCTTTGTGATTGTCATGGAGAAGTGTTGGGGAGTAGTACAGTAGTAACCCCTGTGGAAAATACAAAGAGGCTTGATAGCTTGTTTTTTTTTTTGACATCATTGTGGCTTCGATTTTCAGGTTCGGGAATACAATCTTGGCCAGAATTTTCCAGTCATCAACTCTGTCTCTGTCAAAAATGCTTCTTCTGTGGAAAAGGACTGGATGGAGGTAAGTGATGGGAGTTGTAAGAAATGTCATTACTGGACAGTAATATGGTTACTTGTTTGATCTATTTTACCTGAGAACTCATCTTGATTCATTTTCTGTACACACAATGAATGTTGCGGTTTAATAATGTTCATTCAGATGTGTATTTGTTCTTTTCCTTATTCATAAGAAAATTATATGAATGCATCACAGCATTGTTGATCCTACCGTTAACAAATATTATACGAATTCATTATTAAATGTATGTATGTATGTATGTATGTATTTTCATTTTTACTGCGCCATTATCACGATAAACATGCTCATGGCGCGACAAGACGAAATAAAAAAGTTTTGAGGCCAGTTTTAAATGCGGCCAAGGATGGACTAACCCTCAGACCCTCAGGAAGTTGGTTCCAGAGTCTCGGTCCAACAACGCTGAAGGAGCGGTCACCGAAGCTCCGTAACCTTGTTTGTGGGACAATCAATAGTCTTCTTTTTGAGGAACGGAGATTCCTTGTGGGGTTGTGATGTCTAAGGAGTTCTCCGAGGTAGGTTGGGGCTTCACCAGTTTCACACTTAAACACGATGGAGAGGGTCTTAAATTCCACCCGTTGGCGAACTGGAAGCCAATGAAGGTCACTGAGAACAGGGGTTATGCGAGCCCACCTCGGCAGTCGCTTCACTACCCTAGCTGCAGAATTCTGAAGACGCTGAAGTTTCTGCAATTGACCGTTGGTTGCTGCAGTCAGCAGACTGTTGCAGTAATCAAGATGGGACAACACAAGAGTCACCACCAGGGCTGCTGCAGTCTTTTCAGTCAGACAATCCCTGATACTCCAAATGCGGTGTAGGTGCATGTAGCCTGAGGAGATGATTTTACGAATTCATGGGTCTGGTGATAATTACTTTTGTCATGCTTCTTCTAAGCAACATTGAATGGGTTAACTGTAACAGTATAGTTAGTTAGCAGGAGAGAGATACAGTATATTTGATGGTTACATTGTGCACTTACCAGGAAGTGTTCTATGAAGAAATATTCCCAAGTGCAGCTGGATCACACAGGGAGAGGAGGGACTCTGTATCAGTTCATAAGGTGACAAGACAATGCTGGTGCAGTTAAGTCACTGGCAATAGCAGTGGTCCCAATGTCTGCATGTGCATCCTTTTGCAAGATGCTGAACTTGAAGTGCTCTTCCAGTCTACAAGTAGAACTTGTACAGTGAAGGTAAGGATGGAGTTTTGTGATGAACCAGAATGTTGAAATACTCCTTGAGCAGGGTAGATTGCAGCAGTGCTACACTGTTGATGCATTCTGAAGATGTTTGTATATTTTTTCTGTGAAATTCCAGTAGAAGATCTGTATTTCCACTCCAGTAATAGGCAGAGACCCCAGACTTTTTAAAATTTAGATTCTTTATTCAGTACAAGATCTTACAATGCAAGACAGGAAGCAAATAGAGACCCCAGACTTAGCAACACCTAATGGCAGCTCATCCTTGCTGCTCCAAGCAGGCTGTGAGTGTGGCACTATTGCAGGCTTGTAGTTGTAGCCCCCCAGGCACAGGGATTATAGCACTTCGGCTGATGAGAGTGACGTCAGACAGCTCTAGTTATGTGTATTGGGCCCACTGACCTTGAAGTAATGTGTTCAGGAGCTTCAGGCATATATATATACAGTAGAACACTGATATAGCAAACAAGCCCAGGCCAAAAAATTAGTTTTTTATAACAGTATTTCTTTATATCCGTAAGCTGTCATAATTATAGAATGAAAGAGACATAAAAGCTCAGCAAATGAAATTGTTCATTATATCCAATAATTTGTTTAAAGCATGTTCGTTTTAAGTGGGTTCTACTGAAGTGGAATACATTTAATGAGAAAACTAACGCCTCACGTCTGCCTTTGCTTTCTATTCATATAAATATAGAGAAAGTAAGCAGTGTCTGTCTCATGCAAAATGTTGATAACATCTGTATGTACTTATATGAAGTCTGGACAATAAATATTGAAGCACGTTTGCTCTCTCTGCAGGAGCTGGATCTGTGTTTGGACATCGACTACGCTGGGGGATTTCACCTTGGACTGGACGTATTGCTTATCTTCAACCGCATGGCCTATGTCTCCGTCACGGTGCGTCGCCTGAAAGGCCAGGCCAGACTGCAGCTGACCAGACACCCCTACACCCACTGGTCCTTCTCCTTCTACCAGGTGTGTGGCCTGCATCGGGGCTTGGCCGTGCTGATCTTCTTCAGCTACTCTGGGTTTTGTATATTACTTTTTAAGTTTGATGACATTTACAATGCCAATGATGAAAATGACGATGATGACGATGATGATGATGATGATGATGATGATGATGATGAGGAGGAGGAGGAGGAGGAGGAGGAGGAGGAGGAGGAGGAGGAGGAGGAGGAGGAGGAGGAGGAGGAGGATAGATGATGATGATGATGATGATGATGATGATGATGATGATGATGATGATGATGATGATGATGATGATGATGATGATGATGATGATGATGATGATGATGATGATGATGATGATGATGATGATGATGATGATGATGATGATGATGAAGACGACGACGACGACGACGATGATGATGATAGAGGAGGACGAGGAGGATAGATGATGTCAGTGATGATGATGATGATGATGAGGAGGAGGAGGAGGAGGAGGAGGAGGAGGAGGAGGAGGAGGAGGAGGAGGAGGAGGAGGAGGAGGAGGAGGAGGAGAGTAATAATGTTGTAATGCTACTGGTTGTGATGGTATTGATGGTGGGTTAGAGGAGGAGGAACAGCAGCATATTATTTCGAGTGGGGTGGACAGCTAGAGAGAAGTTGGAGAGAGATTGAAGAAAACAATTAAATGGATGAACAAAATGGTTGTGATAGACGATCAGTTAGAGAAATGGATCAAGTGTTTTATTCTGAATCCAACACGGGCTCATGTTCAATGACCAGCCATCTGACATAATTCATGTTAAGATAAGTATTGGATACAGTAGTTATGGTTATCATGGTTTTGTATGAGAGAATATAACATTTTGAACGATTAAATTTTGTGAAATAGCTTTCTGAATAGTTTTGTCTTTGTCACACTAAATGATAGCCATGGACTTGGCAAGCACTGATGTTTATTCACTACTGTTTTGCAGGAGCCTGAGATAGACTTTGCGGTGGAGTCGCACTTCGAGGGTCGCCCCATGCCTCAGGTCACCTACCTCATTGTCAACCAGGTGTGATGGACTCTCTCTTCCCTCTCTGTCTGGAAAGGTTCCTCCTAGTGCTTGGTGAAATTCTGTGATGGACTCTCTCTTCCCTCTCTGTCTGGAAAGGTTCATCCTAGTGCTTGGTGAAATTCTGTACTTTCATTGTTTGTAATTCTCAAGAATAACATGCAGCCAGAGGAGCCACTCAATGCCTCCCATCCCCACCCCCACCCCCACCCCATTCCCCGCCCCTACCCCCAACCCCCAACCCCCCACCCAACCCTCAACCCTCAGCCGCACCCCAATCCCCAACCCTCCACACCCAACAGATGTATTTTTGTGAACACATTCTCTTTCTTAAAAAAACACATAAATACACCAAACCATAAAAAGTTTCAATCCACTACTACATTGACAATTCAGATACAGTCACCATGTAAACTCATGTATCTTTTATGGCACATTCTTTATCCTTAACTTTTCTCATGTTTAACCCATAGTTTCCCAAATGAAAGATTTAACATACCCCTTAGCATGAATTACACTTATGCAGTCACTGAAAACTCTGGTTCACTGAAAGGCTTACACAAGTCCTGAGTATAGCAGATGGCTGGAGACAGTGGATGTCACCCTCATCTACTGGAAGCCCTGGCTGCAGGGCATTCGGGGCCTGCTCCAGTAGCCCAGCAAGGGGCGGATGGATGGATGGATGGTGTTTTACGGCCTATCAGCCTTTGAAGGCTATATAAGGTCAGTAGGCACGAAAATCACCAGAACAGTTTAGAGAAAACATGGTGTCCCTAGTTATTCGCCTCTTACAAATCGCGTAGGGAGACGCGGTGGGTCAATTGTTACCCCAAACCTACAGGGGGGTGCACGGGGAGGCCCCTAGCAGCCAAAGAGACTACCGAGGATCATGCAGATCCAGCTGTGCTCTCACACCGCCCTGAAAGATCAATGTGCAATGCAAAATGTCAGTCAACCAGTTGCAGTATCAAACGATGCTTCACCCTGTCTGAAGTTCTCGTTCTCTTTCCAGCTGCGTCGCAGTGTCCGGAAGAAGCACACCCTGCCCAACTTCAAGATCAGGCACCAGCCTTTCTTTGCCAAACCGGTCCACTCTGAGGAGCCGACAGAGGTCAAGGTGAATGGGACCACCCTGGGCACGGGACGCCTGGAGGTGACGGTCCAGGAGTGCTCCCGCCTGGTCCAGATTCCTCAGGGCTGGTCCATCTTCTGCAGAATCTCTGTTGGTGGGTGTTGCCTTGGTGGTCTGCGTGATCCAAGATGAACTGACATGTTTTCACTTTGCTTGTTGTTGCTAATGTAGTAGTAGGAGGTGTCTGTCGGTCCTGAAGGACAGTGGATTTGTGGCGTTTGGTGCCAGCCCCGTCCTGTTGACAGTGTCTGCTGTGGCTCAGGAGCCTGATGTGGGAGTTTAGTACATTTGGTATATACTGCATTCCTTTTTGTGCCTTGAATTAATTATAAGTGCTAGAAGGGACAGCTTGTTAATGAGAGATTTTGAGCCAAAAATGTATCTGATAGTTACACTTGATATATAGTTCACATGTATACATCTTGTCAATAAAATTTATCATAGGCCAAAATGAATAGAGGAGATAACTCCTTTGCAGACCTGACCTCTGTCAATGTTGACTGAGTGGCATTTTTGGAGTCTAGTGTGAAGGATTTGTTTGTTTTCCAATATGCAGTTGTGAAGAGACTGTTAGACCATACAGCATCACACATTTTGGATTTTCAGTTTGAATTAGTTTCTGCGTACATCTGTGAGATTCATCTTATTTTTAGTCAAATTTGTGTTTATTAGTTGACTATCTTGAGGTTTTTGTGTACAAAAGACATTTCTAATACTTTTTCAGTTGTCAACAAAAAAAGGTGTCAGGTTTGAAATGGAAAGAAGGTAAAAAGGAAACAAAGGGAAAAACAGATAAAATGAAAACTCTTACTTTTAGAATCAGTGCTTTGTAAGTTAGAAAGGGTAAGCACAATGGCTGTGATCTATTGAGGAACTCGCAGTAGAAGCCCTCACTTCTGCCTCCCCCACAGACCCCCTGCCCTGGAAGGAGCTGGAGAACGCCAGACAGCAGGTGTGGCTCATGCATGACCTGGAGGTCAACAAGAGCCTGGGCCCTACTGTGGGCATGACCTTCAGGGATGTGAGTAGAGCTTCCTTCTCAGCAGATGTTTCAGGCTGTTCAAATTTGGGGAAATGCGTAATCTTCATAGAGAGTGAGAGATCCTATTTCTATAATATTGTATCCATGGATCTGTAAGAAATTTTTGACTCACATGCGAAGCAAAAGTGAGTCTATGTACTCAGCCGTGTCGTCCGTCCGTCCGTCCGTCCGTCCGGGCGTAAAAAACTTAAACGTTGGATTTTTCTCGGAGACTATTAAGTCTATCAACACCAAATGTGGCATGATGGTGTATGATGACAAGGCCTCAAAAAACATGCATAGTGACTTGACCTTGCTTCAAGGTCAAGGTCACAGGAGCCATAAATGTGGTCTCAAAAAGTCATTTTTCACATTTCCCAATTTTCTCCCACATTATTGAGAATGGCAACCTTAGCTACAAGTGGTATATAGGTCAAAGCAAGCCCTATCTTTTGATACCAGTTTGGTTGACCTTGCTTTAAGGTCAAGGTCACAGGAGCTCTTCAAAGTTGGATTGTATACATATTTTGAAGTGACCTTGACCCTGAACTATGGAAGATAACTGTTTCAAACTTAACAATTATGTGGGGCACATGTTATACTTTCATCATGAGACACATTTGTTCACATATCATCAAGGTCAAGGTCACTTTGACCCTTATGAAATGTGACCACAATGGGGTAGTGAACCACTAAAAGTGACTATATCTCATGGTAGAAAGTGCCAATAAGCACCATTGTGCTTCCTATGTCTTGAATTAACAGCTTTGTGTTGCATGACCTTGGATGTCCTTGACCTTGGGTCAAGGTCACATGTATTTTGGTAGGAAAAATGTGTAAAGCATTTCTTAGTGTATGATGTCATTGGTAGGTTTAGTTGTTTGACCTTGACCTTGAAGGTCACCTGAAGGTCAAGGTCATATAAAGGTCAAGGTCAAGCATGTGAGTCGTATGGGCTTTGCCCTTCTTGTTTGTATAGTCAGAAATGAATGTTGGTCATTCTAAGATCAAGTACAGGGTGTTAAAAAAATATTTTTCTTTGCTTTATTTGCATGTAATTAGCATAATTACAGGTAAATTAATGGAAATAGACTCACAAATATTTTTATATAAATATAAACATTGTGTAATTTGTGGTGATTTCATAACGATTCCTTGACATAACATTGGCATTCACTGGCTGTCTCAGCTCACATTGCTTGCACCTGATGGTGCTGCAGCTGAATGATGCCCATCACATTGAATGATTGACTTCCTTGATCATCGTTAATAATTGTTCCCTTGCAATTCTGCCTTGCCTAAAGTCTAGTTATGGATCATGATGAACATTTCCTCTGGAAAGAGTTGCAGAAAATACTCCACTGGTTCTGCATCAAGTATGAGTGATGTTTGTGAAACACCTGCTTCAAGGAAAGTATTGTTAGCAAAAATCCTCCACAGTACTGAAATCATCAACCGGTGCAGGAGTGGAAATATACCCACAGGTCGACGGATTGGAAAATTTTAACCGACAGGTCCGATAAATCACTTGTGTGGGCACGTGGAAACCGTTACATCATGCAGAGTCGACTCTTTGAGTCTAACGAGTCTAGATCAAACCATTTCATTGAAAAACGAATCACTGACTCAACCATAGTTGGCATTATTGTTTGCCATCTTCGCAATGGAGTGTGGCAGGAATGCCGAGTAATGCCCCGACCCTAGGGAGGGCACGCGAATTGCCCCAGGCTACGGGTAGGAGCCGGATAAAACCATACTAAAAGGACATAGGTTCTTACCGTAGTCGCTCGTGACGCTTGTCGTATTCAATCCAGTAATGCACCCCATGCACCCGTGATGGGGTCTTTTATATGCTCACCCAACCAATCCCATTGGTCCTCCCAGGGTGAGCATTGATTGGTAATCAGACAGGTCGACAGTCGATCAGGGGAGTCGATCAGGGGAGTTAACACTGCGCGGTTCCTACCACAAGAGAATGCCCACAAAAAATTGAGCGAAAAAGCCAAATAATTCAGTAGAAATTGATCAAAATCTGTTGAAAGAATTCACCGGGATGCATTAACAAAGCGGATGTAGTGCAGTAATTTCCTTCAATCCTAGAGAGCTTCCCACCAGAGTAATCTTCCTTGGTCTTTTAGGCATGAATTATGAGTGGTTACAAGCGGCATAGGATTTAGTCTCAGGAGCAGTTAGGGGCGGCACAGGACGTTAAGAGTTAAAGAATGCATCACTGTATTCCCGGGGAGTAAAGTCTCTTCCACTCGCATAGATTTTGTGTTAAGAAAGACGGGAGCTTAATATCTGATCTCATGGTCTGTGGCAAAAGATGTGCCCTTCAGATATGATGCAGGAGTCTTTGGTCATTAATACTGTCATAAACCCTATGAAAAAGAATATGAATTTTAGGAATATAGTAGAAGCACACTAGATGTTATTGAAACCCAACTGTGCAATGTGACATAAATTATTGAATATTGAAAGTACATCTCTTTGGTTCAGATATTTAGAAAGATAATTATGTTTTGGGTATGAGAGGAAATAGCTATAAAGTGCAATGAACCTTTTCAGATGTTTGAAGTTGCTTGACTGAGAAATTACTCTACACGTGTAGAGGGAAACGTGAGTCTTCAAAGAGTGGCTTTGGAAATGTGATGGTTGAAAATGATCGGTCACTTAGAAAACAAATCTGAAAAGGTAAGACTGAATAGCATTGGCAGTTTAAGGTACTGTACATTTAGTTTTATTTTTTTCAGGAGAATCGCATGGTGATTGTGGACAATATTATCCTTGACTCACCAGCAGCGCAGGCTGATGTCAGGAAGGTAAAGACACTTCCACATCTGATCTGCTCTTTTCTCTGTGCAGTAAATCTTTTGCAATCCTTGGGATGATGTGGACAAAGTATCTGGGATTATTTGGAAGGGAGAACGATGTTTTCTGGATATATAAAAAAATAACATAATAACAATGATTTAATTGTCCTTGTACAAAAGTTTGTCCTTAACTTGACTGCTTGTAAGAAACATTTTTAGTTATTCCTTTAGACCTCCATAAATGTTGTAGTTGATCAGTGATGATCATTTTTATTGTTGTAATAGTAGATTAAAAAAAGATCCCCTGAAACATTTTGCAAAATATGTATGCAAGTTTATTGTTTGGTGTTTTGCAGGGTTGTTGTTGTTGTTGTTGATGATGATGATGCATAATCATCATGATTATTAGAAATTATCTTGGTTTGAATTCTAGGACCATGCATTGTCTGTTATGTTCATTTCAAAAACTTTTTAGAATAGTTTTTATCTACGTCTTGCAAAATCCAATGGTTCCTTCATAGCATACATAATGGTTTTATTGAATGGCTGATGCTTTAACAAGGCTTCAAATGCAAATGGAGAATCATAGATTGCACACAATGAAGTGAAGTGATAACATGTACATTTAAAAGGTGATATGAACTGATTGACATAGTTTTTGTGTAAGCAGACATGCTGTTTGTCTGCAGAACGATGTGGTGATCTCAGTGGGAGGATGCAAAGTCTCCTCTGCAAAGCACACAGTCAAGCTGATCAGGAACGCAGCCACAAAGTGAGTTTTTCCTGCAGCATCACAACTTCTCATTCAAAGAGCAATAGAATATACTGTATTGTTGTGTTGTATTTTATTGTATTGTATTGTTGTGTTGTATTGTATTGTTGTTTTGTGTTGTATTTTATTGTATTGTATTACTGTGTTGTATTTTATTTTATTGTATTGTTGTATTGTATTGTATTGTATTGTATTGTATTGTATTGTATTGTATTGTATTGTATTGTATTGTTGTGTTGTATTGTTTTGTTGTGTTGTATTGTAGTATTGTATTGTAATTGTGTTGTATTGTGTCATTGTATTGTATTGTGTTGTTTTGTGTGGTATTGTATTGTATTGTTGTATTGTATTGTTGTATTGTATTGTTGTATTGTATTGTTGTATTGTATTGTGCTGTATTGTACTGTATTGTCCACGCCACTCTAGTGCACTGGCTGGTCTGGAATGAACTTTCTTACCCAAAACACAAATGCTCTTCTGATTATTTTGAATATGCCATTGAAATGGACATTTCAGAATTGTGATATTTGGATGTTGAAACACTTAAAAGCCTACAGTGAGAATGTCAAACCAGATATGTGCATTCATTCATTTTTCTATTCTTCTGTATTTTCATTCATTCACTTATTTATTCATTCATCATACTAGCTTGTCAGTTTAGAAGTACATCTCATTCTTTGATGCCAACTTGGTTCAGGAATCTTTTTGAAAATGGAATTAATGAAAATACAAAAAAGAATTGCAGAGACTCAGAAACCAGTGTGCCCCTTGAGTCCAGCTTTCGACAAGAAAGTTTCACATTTGAGTTGTCCAAGAGTCTGCATTTTCATGTAACTCACCTTTCCTTTTCTACCTTTTTATGTGCACATTTTAAGTGTTTCTTTGAACATTTTTGGGGGGATTTAATTTGTTCATCCCGTCTTGTCAGGTTTTCTCTGAGGGTGGAAAGGCCACAACAGAAACCCCCTCCTGATGTCAAGTTTGCTGAGGAAAATGTCTCTTGCAGGGTAAATCTTTTACACATACACACACACATCCACACACACACACACACACCTACACACACACACACACACCTGCACACACCTACACTCTCTCATCCACTACCATGCATGTGCAAGAATGCGTATATACATGCAGACATTCACTTGCATACAAGCTCTCTCTCTCCCTCTTTCTCTCTCTCTCCTCTCTCTCTCTCTCTCTCTCTCTCTCTCTCTCTCTCTCTCTCTCTCTCTCTCTCTCTCTCTCTCTCTCTCTCTCTCTCTCTCTCTCTCTCTCTCTCTCTCTCTCTCTCTCTCTCTCTCTCTCTCTCTCTCTCTCTCTCTCTCTCTCTCTCTCTCTCTCTCTCTCTCTCTCTCTCTCTCTCTCTCTCTCTCTCTCTCTCCTTCTCTCTCTCTCTCTTTCTCTCTCGCTCTCTCTCATTCACTCACTCACTCACTCAATCTCTCTCACTCACGTCCTAAAACTTTTGAATAATGCAGACATTCACAGTTTTTCCATTACACGTAGATGCATGCTTTCTCCCCCCCATACACAGGACGCAGAAGCAGAAATACTGGATGAATGCAGTCCACAGGCCGATGAGGAAGACTTCATTAACATCACCATCCAGAACGGCAACAGCCAGCCAGTGGTGACTCTGTCCAGTGCTGACAGCACATCCCTGCATGCCCCCACTTCCATTCCTTCTGGCAACGCCCTGCGCCACAGACCCAAAGGTTCCGCACCAGACCTGCAGGATCTCAGGTGTGTCTCACCTCTGGTGCCATTCATATCTTGGGGGAACACATTTGGCCTCCATGCATGCATACCAGCAGTGTCAGAAAACTGACTGGAGACGATATTTTTGGTATTGTTTAGTTGATGGAAAGTGATGAGGGCCTGCGAAGGTGTAATCTGAAACCGATGTGTAGATATCGGTCTGAAATGAGTGGATGTGAATGATCTGACCCTGTCCTGATGCCTACCAGCAATGTCTGTGGCAGTTTGGGGTTGCCCCTGGCTGAACTACTAGAGAGGCCCTGAAAGTCCAGCAACCAGGAATTCCAACTGATGGGTGTACTGAGCAGCTCTGGCTGCATATTACAGTTGGTAGTTAAGATGATGTCTTGGAAGGAAAATCTGCATTGAAGTTTTCTGAGCTAGTTGGCTAAGCTGAAAATGTCTCTTTTCTCTAGACTGGAATGCTGGAAGCATAGTCAACCTGCTGTAATGCACTCTGCAGAAAAAGTATCTTGGCTCATTTGGGAACTCGGCTGGGACCATTATTGTTATCTGTTCATCTTTCTTGTGTGTATCATAGTAAACTCCAGCGTAACATATGGCAGGAGCTGCTTGATGCATCCTTCATCGGCTGGACCCCTGGCTGCTGGGCTTTTGGGGCCTGCTCCAGTAGCTCTGTCAGGGGTTGTCACAACCAGCCAAAGAAGCAACCATCAGGATGGGGTCAGAACAGTCAGATCCAGCCATGCATTTATCACAGAAGAGCAACAGAGAAGTTCCTCAGTACAGATACACTACAGCCTTTCTGTTACCTTGTTATTTCTGGAGTGTACTACAATGCATTACCATTTGGCGCATACTCACATGTCTGATGCTACACTCAGGTCCAGCCCCACAGTCAAGCGAAAGACTGACGCAGAGAGTAAAGGGCAGGCACCGGACATACGTGTCAAGAAACTCTCTGACCCTGGCATCCGGGACAGAGCTCTCAGTGACCCTGGCCTTGTCATCAAGGTGAGACACCCAGACATGTTGATGCATGGATAGACAGGTGGATGGATTAATAGACAGATGTAGAGAAGCATGGAAGGACAGACAGATGGACAGTCAGACATACAGTCAGACACATAGACTGATGGACAGATGATTGATGGAGTCATGAACGGATATATGCATTGTGGATGGATAGAGACACAGAGGGCAATGAAAAGGCCAGTAAGGAAGAGGAAGAAGAGAAAAAAGGGTGAGGGGAAGGATAAAAATAATAGAGATGCAACTGACAGACTGAAAGATGATTGTTATTAAAGGTGTTATTTCTTGTTTTCAATGTATTTTGTGAAATTGTTATTCTGTGGTTAAAGTTGATGTGTAAAAGTAGTCTTTGATTCCATTGTACCCTGTGTAAAAAGTAGTCTTTGATTCTGTTGTACCCTGTGTAAAAGAAGTCTTTGATTCCATTGTACCCTGTGTAAAAAGTAGTCTTTGATTCCATTGTACCCTGTGTAAAAAGTAGTCTTTGATTCTGTTGTACCCTGTGTAAAAGAAGTCTTTGATTCCATTGTACCCTGTGTAAAAAGTAGTCTTTGATTCCATTGTACCCTGTGTAAAAAGTAGTCTTTGATTCTGTTGTACCCTGTGTAAAAGAAGTCTTTGATTCCATTGTACCCTGTGTAAAAAGTAGTCTTTGATTCCATTGTACCCTGTGTAAAAATAGTCTTTGATTCCATTGTACCCTGTGTAAAAATAGTCTTTGATTCCATTGTACCCTGTGTAAAAGTAGTCTTTGGTTCCATTGTACCCTGTGTAAAAGTAGTCTCTGATTCCATTGTACCCTGTGTAAAAGTAGTCTCTGATTCCATTGTACCCTGTGTAAAAGTAGTCTCTGATTCCATTGTACCCTGTGTAAAAGTAGTCTTTGGTTCCATTGTACCCTGTGTAAAAGTAGTCTCTGATTCCATTGTACCCTGTGTAAAAGTAGTCTCTGATTCCATTGTACCCTGTGTAAAAGTAGTCTCTGATTCCATTGTACCCTGTGTAAAAGTAGTCTCTGATTCCATTGTACCCTGTGTAAAAGTAGTCTCTGATTCCATTGTACCCTGTGTAAAAGTAGTCTCTGATTCCATTGTACCCTGTGTAAAAGTAGTCTCTGATTCCATTGTACCCTGTGTAAAAGTAGTCTCTGATTCCACTGTACCCTGTGTAAAAGTAGTCTTTGGTTCCATTGTACCCTGTTGGGCGTACGAATTCAAATAACAAAGGAAATCACGACTTGCTCCAATTCTATTCAGCTCTAAAGACTTTTTGTCATCAATGGCCTTGCGTAGCCTACAAAGGCTAATGGGCCACATGACTCCATCCATCCACATGCTTTCTCTGTGAATCTGGCATTGCTTTGAAAGACTTGGAAAGAAAGATATGTTAGAGATACCATCTCAGATAGCTTTTTTCAGTTATGTGTATGGAGCTGCATAGGTTGAAAACTCTTTGTTGGTGTTTGATATGAGTAACACTTTTTCTTCTTTTAGAAGAAAGGATACCAGCATTGTATGCAAAAATGGGAGGATTGAGATCAGTACATAGTATTCCAGAAAGCATAAGATATGTTGAAATGATGATTATGCTTTGAATGATACATTTACCATTTCAAATAATCTTTGCACAGCCTTGTGGTGCAGAAGCAGACCTAATCAGCGTGGACTTGCGAGACGCCTACAACAGCGAGAGTGACGATGAGGAGTACTGCAACAGCCACAAGCTGAGAGATGTGCCCGCATGCCAGGTCAGCTGTCTAGTTTTAATATTTGAATCATGCTGTCGGTATTAGAAATGAAAGAAAACATTATTTGAATGGATGGGGTATGTCACACTAGGAAGTGTCATGGAGTTATATTGTATTATTACTGCATATATATTATATTAAATCTGGAAATGTGATTTCTTTTTCTAGAAATGACTGCATTTTCTTTTCATGTAGTTGATTAATGCATGCATTAAACTGTTTGATGGTCTGACTTAGGTGAAACATGTCTTGCATAGAAGTTGATCCATTTGCTTTTAAGATTCTTTCTTATGTCTTATTAACCGTAGTCTGAATATTTCCTGATTATGAATCAAGACCTTTGTTTTGAACTCTACACTGCCATTTGGATGATTTGATGTACAGTGTATATGTCTCTGTCTCTGTTGATTTTGACATTGCTGTTTTTGTCATGCTGGCACCAAAAGCAATGCACCAGAGAAGTTTCTGTCTGCAGATGGATAGGACTGTGAGTAGGACTGCCTATTTTCCTGTTGCAGGACCCGAAGTGGAACGATGTGATTTTCTTTGACATCACCGAGCAGCAGCGCTACTTGAATGTCTGTGTCTGGTGCCGAGGTCCGGAAAAGCTGGACAAGCCTCTCAAGACTGACCGAGTTGTGCTAATGGGTTATGTGAGTGTCAGGCTGTGGTAGCTAGTACTTGTTGCCATTGATTTACCCGTTCCACTTGCTTTGATCTATGCCCTTATGGCTTCCTATGGGGGTAAAGTGTAAAGCGGTTTGAGCATCGATCAATGGTGGAAAGTCGCTATATAAAATCACACCTTTACCTCTTTTTTTTTCCTCTCAAGTTTTCCCAACCTGAATCTGGGACTCAGACATACCACTCCTTGCAAAACAGGTGAAGATTAAGGTGCTTGCTTTTGAATCATGTTCTTTCATCTAGTCAATGGGTGCTCAAAGCATGCGTGATTTGCCCCCTAGGCATCAGGTGACTCTTCTTTTTTTCATTCTTTTTTTTTCAACACCATCTCATTTCCCAGAGGAGGTAGCACATTGGCTTGCAGGTGAACATGTCAAAGTTAACTCTCACAATAATCTGCCACAGCCTTTGCAAATTCCCTGTCTTACCCCTGGATAGGGAGAAGTATTATACTTTGTTATTATTTTAAATAATATTAATAGTTGTTACTATATTTGTTGGCAATATTATTGTAGGCATCTGCTATATACGAGCATAACGTTGCTTATTAATACAAGGACAAAAGGCTGTGAAACATAGGATGAGGTAGGATGAATCAAGGTAAACATATTGGCAAAAGTCAAGGTAGAAATGCCCTTCTAGAAAAATTGGTAAAAAGGGTAAAGGTAAAAGTGTGGTTTTATATAGCGACTTACACCCTTTGTCTGGGTCTCAAACCGCTTTACACTTTACCCCCTGATCACCGGGCATCTTGATCAATCCTCACTGGTCCCTCACAACAAACATAGTGACAGAAATTTAAGACGCACACAGTCAGGTACCAGCACCAACTCTGCTCCCTGGGGAGTATTCCAACCCGATGTTGTCGCTTGGGCGCATACAAGGGTTAATCGCACTACGTTTTTGCCAATATTGCCCTCTTGGTGTCAAGAGCACCAACGGCATTTGGCATAAATGAGCCTATCTCTGTTTTGGGAAGACAGAATAATTGACAGCAGGGTATTCATCTTGGGTGGAATTCTGTGTGGAAGGGATGTCCTGTATTTATCATGGTCATGGATGACTTCTTCCTCTGTACTCTGTTTTCATAGAATTGATGAGAAGTTTCTCAGAGTATTCAGTGATATAGCGTGTTTTCTTTATCAGTTTGCTCAGAGCATTGGTGTCTCTCTCATTGACATTTCTTTCCAAACATTCCATGGCACACATCAGATCTCCACTCAAGACTTTATTGTAAAAAATGTTCAACAAAGCTGTTTACCCCCAAAATCTCAGTTTTGCAGATAGTATAGTCTGACCTTAAGTACCAAGTTAGGGTTGTTTTTTATTCAATATTCAAGGATATTTTGACAAAGACAACATCATACTTGAAAATATGGACTACTTCAAAATAAGTGGTATATTAAACATTTTCCTATCTATTTACACCAAGACTTGTGTGCACTAAATCTCACTTTGAATGTACAATGTCCAACTTTGAACATAGTACATCACACTAGTAACGTGTTATGTCACAATATCCAAGTAACGTGACCTTCTCAACTCTTTCAATGCTAAAAGTGACCTCACATATCAGCTTTAAAGTTTTACTTTTCTGAGCAACAACAATCACAATGTAATTAAAACAAGACATGTAGTCTGGACAAATTTTTATCGCCATCTTGCTTCTGGAAAGACTTAGCACTTTTCCTCTCAGCGTAACTCTAGAGTCGATGAACAGTTTTGCTGCTGGCTGTCGTCATGGCGATACAGCAAGGTCAGTGCATGGTTTGCCTGCCACACAGACCAGCCTGGCCCTGGGTGAGGTGTGTCTGCAGTGCCTGATGGCCACGCAGGGCGACACCAGGCTGACGGTGCCTCTCAAGGCTGGGGAGATGAAAGCAGGCGCAAGGTCAGTGTCCACTTTCCTTTTCATGTTTCTGCTGCTTGCCAGTGTTGCTCTCTGATCAAATTCATACTTGCTGCTCTGTTGTTGCTTCATTTCCTCATCTTTATCTGAGAATAATTCACACCTTCAGCGTCTGCTCATTTAACTCTTAAGGTCTCGTAGGTCATTCACGTGTTTCATTCCCCAGTCTTGTAAGGATTATGCAATTTGTAGAAAAAAAATCAGTCAAATAACAACCATGTGGGGTGGGCGTATAAGGGTGGTGACGCGTTGAGCAGGGTGGGCAGTAATTGGCAGCACAGGATCTTAAGAGTTAAGCCATCCTCTTGCTGCAATGGATTCCATCCTCCTGATTTTTCTATTGTGCTGCTTGTCATTTTCTTCCTCCTCTGCTTCCTCATCCGTCTCTTTCACCTTGTTCTCTTCTAGCCTATTTATTCACTTCTATCCCCACTGCATTTTTGTGTGGTCTTTGCATGTATCCTATCTATGTATTTCTCATCAGCTGATGTAATTCTTCTTTTTGATTTTTTTTTTCATGGTTAAAGGTTTTGAACTGGACACTGCTTCGGCTGTGTGAGCATGTGTGAACGTGACTTTCATATATTATATTATGCATATGTTGCTTTGTGAAATATTGAACTTG
Organism: Theodoxus fluviatilis; assembly: GCA_034096865.1. Taxonomy (NCBI): domain Eukaryota; kingdom Metazoa; phylum Mollusca; class Gastropoda; order Cycloneritida; family Neritidae; genus Theodoxus; species Theodoxus fluviatilis. The sequence goes on from JAWQFJ010001203.1 coordinate 23,946, forward strand.
AAGGAATTTGTATTGACTTTTTTCTCAAGAAAAATGAAAACAGAATTTGGGGGGTTGGGGTGGAGGTGGGGCATGGGGTGGTGGGGGTAGGAGGGATATTATGTTCAAAGAAAGTTTCCATTCAGATGTACAGAAAGACATATCCTTTAATAATATACATTGTCCTACACTGTTACTCTCTTATCCTTGCTGCCACATTACCCTGGCTGCTCTCTGTACATTTCCCTCATCAGAATAATTGTTCTATTTTATTGGTCAAGTGATGACCTTTGGGCAGAGCTACCCACTCTATTTGACATGATTGCTAAATTAAAAACAGTAAGCTGAAAATAGGAAAACTGGAGAGCCAGCCTACCGCCTGACCGGGCAGCAAGGTCAGTGTTGCAGTGGTGGAAAGGCTGGAGTGTAGAGTTACAGAGCCTGCGATGGATGAACACGAAACTAGTCCTAAATTGGGCAAGGCTACTCAGTGCTGCATGAAGAGATATATGATGAGAGTAATCTGGATCAGTTCGATGTTTTTGCAGAAATACATGCCATGGACATGACATTTTCATGTCCTGAAGTAATTTGCCTGAAAAATGTGTGAGAATAAACACTACCTCCGCTATGTGGCACATGTGTAGGAAATCTTCAGAGACCTTTTCTATCAGCATTGCAGCCCGCACAACTCCTTTCTTCAGATGGTCACAACTTCTATTATCATGACCCTATAGTGTTCATACTTGTATCAAATTAATAAGAAAAGACAGAATCCCTTCCACTAATGGGCCGCACTAGTGGACTCATCCAAGGAAAGGGGTTTGGACCCCGCTCTGCTGGTGGGCCACGGCATCTGATTGGCTGCGTTTTTACATAAATGTTTATGCTCGAAACAGAGCCGAATCACCTTGATGACTACTGCAAATATGATATTCATCAAGACCCAATTCAGCTGAAAGTGTATTTGTGTACACCATTTTTTCAATTATTCACACTTTATTGTCAATCTTTGGGTGGAGTAACATCCAAGATTGCATATGTGAGCTAGTGAGCACATCATAATTTGGTCATTC
>JAWQFJ010001203.1:30000-55639 GCA_034096865.1 Theodoxus fluviatilis
ATATGTGAGTGAGAGAGAGAGAGAGAGAGAGAGAGAGAGAGAGAGAGAGAGAGAGAGAGGGAGAGGGAGAGGGAGGGAGGGAGGGAGGGAGGGAGGGAGGGAGGGAGGGAGGGAGGGAGGGAGGGAGGGATATTTTAATTTTATTTTGCCTCACTTAAACACTCAGAGAGGGCCATGCAGAGCAATATGAGACCATGATGTGGGTGAAAAGCCACTGCAGGAAAGCAATACATGTACATTTACTTCTCCTTGACTGGACTGTTACAGAATCAGGCACCAGCCCTGTACTGTCTCGACGCACCCCCAGTCCTGTCTTCCAGAGGCTGTCTCCCCACGCCTCCCCCCAGCCACCTCGCAGGGATCTCCTGGGGGCCACGGTCAGTGCTCTGTCTCTGTGTTGTCTGACTCTCTGTGTCAGTCTGTGAGTCTCAGCGTTTGTGGGTGGGTGGGCGTCTTTCCATAGCGATAGTGCACTGTAGTTAAATTAACCTTTGATGCAGCCATAAGCCAAAATGAGGGAACATTCCCCAGGGAGTAGTGATGGTCCTGGTACCTGTGAGCATCCTTTCTGTCTTTTTCTGCATTCTTCCACAGGTGCCAGGAAAGAATTGATCAAGTATTTCAGTGATCAGGGAATGAAATGTTAAACAGTTGGAGTTCCTGATATGGATGATAAGTTGCTGTTTAAACAGAGGCCTCTACCTGTATTATGAGATGCATTTTGAGGGGCTCTGGTAGTACAGGGGTAAAGATGCTCGACTCGCGGCCAGCTGGTGCAGAGTTCAGTTCTGCACGGATTCTAGAGTTGCATCCCTGGACAGGGTGCTTAACCAGCACAAATTCTCATGTATTTAAGCAAGAAATAAAATTATTATCATTATTATTATTATTATTATTATTATTATTATTATTATTATTATCATCATCATTTTAAAGTCATGTGATTACTTCCTTGCAAAGCTATATCTCTCTTGCAGGGAGGTGTTGGTGCGGACAGCGACAGCGAGGACGAGTTTGACTTGGAGCGGCGCTCGGTGCTGCAGATGATACAGGACCACCACCAGCGTGCACAGGGACAGAGTCTGGATGAGATCGTTGTCACCACTGCCAAGCAGACGGGCAAGGAGCTCTTTGCCCACCTCAGCAAGGAGGAACGCAAGCACAAGCTGGATCACATGGTCAGGAAATTGGATGCATTCTTCTTGGCCACTTGAATATTAGTTGGAATGATAAATATGGGTTTTTTGTTGGTTTCTGTCGGTCCGTTTGGTTAGTTCCAAGCACAAGTATCTGGCCATGTGTGTATTACTGTTTGTATTTACTTTTCTTTCCTTTTTATTACAATAGAGTCAAATTTACAGTCATGGCAGAATATGTTTCAGCCAACTCTGTCTGATAACCTCGGCAGCATTGTCAACATGAACTGATGTTGAAGATATATTTCATTTCTCAAGTCTCTGTTTCCATAGTTTTTCACCTCTTACAAATCTTTTAGGGAGATGCAGTGTACCTATTTTTACCCCCAACCCACTGGAAAATGATGACGACTACAACAATGCCGCCACTGCTGCTATTAAGCATGAAAACCACTAGAATAGTTTAGAGTAAGCGCAAATCATCACAGTGTCCCTAGTTATTTGCCTCTTACTGATCATGTAGGCGGACATGGTGGGTGTGTTCTGACCCCCATCCCACAGGAGCTGATGATGATGATGATGATGATGATGATGATGATGATGATGATGATGATGATGATGATGATGATGATGATGATGATGATGATGATGATGATGATGGTGATGATGATGAATTTTTAATGATGATTTTCCAAACTGGCATTTAGAATATTTAGATATGGTCACTTCCACAGGAACAGATTCTTATGTAACTGGAGCAGCAATATTGCTCCCGTCACTACCCATGTGTGGGTGATATATCTGGTTGTCACTGTACATGCACAGCAATAAGCAGAGCTTGCCTTTCCACTCCAGGTGTCCAAACTTCAGCAGGAGATTGACCAGGAGACAGAGAACAAAGGTGAGCTGTGCCGCGTTGCCGCAGAAACCAAGGACCTGACCAACCTGCGGAGCATTGAGCAGCTGATCAGCAAGTCCGACGAGAAGATGGAGGCCATGCTGATGCTACTGCTGCACTACTGTGCAGGGCTGCAGCATTGTCTGGACCAGGAGGAGGCGGACAAGGTGGCGGTGGAGCCTGGATCTGGGGACATCACAGGACCCCCTCCGCAGGAGTTCTCCACCGACACAGAGGAGGAAGGCTTTGACGAGGAGAACGAGGAGCAGCCAGAAACGGACAAGTTCCCAGGCCTGTCTCAGGAGTGATGTGGAGAAGTGATGTGGGGGAGGTGTGGAGTGACGCAAAGATGTGTGGTGGGTACAGGGTTGTTCTCAAAAACAGCTGCATGTTGTAGAAGATGATTAGAGAAGTTTTTGTTTGTTAGGAGTTAAAATCAGAAACAGCTGGAGGGAATTCTGTGTGCAGATGGTTTTCTTGGTTTGTGCAGAAAACTAGAGTATTTTTGTTTGAAGTTTAGTGTTCACAGTGCTTCATGCTTTCTGCACACCTTGTTAGGTGGTGATGTTACTTTGGGCCTTTTCAACTCCAAAGTAGCTTCCATCAAAGTGAGGAGATATCTCATTTCTCTTTTTTTTCTGGAAAAAAGTAGTGTGTGTGTCGCTGTAATGAAAAATACTTTTGATGGTTGTTTTTAGTGGCTGCTGTCAGTGTGTTCATTGCATGCATGCTTGCATGTTGTTGTTCATGAGAGTATGTGTACTGTTGTTTTTTGCTTTTGTTTGTTTATTTGTTTGTTTGTTACTGTTTGATGGTTGATATTTGAAGAGCAAAGAATGTTACTGCCACTAAGGTCATCAAGACAGATCTTGGCTGATATCATAATCTTCCAATTATCATCGATTTTCCCCCACCCCCTGGAAATATAAAAATCTGAAAAGTTCCATTATAACTACTCATTTTTCTATGTTTATTAGGAAGTAGTTACTAAAGTGAGATATGGTGTTGCTAATGTGTGATGAATATGCATGTTTTCAATTACACAATTACAACTTAAACCAAAGAAACAAGTAGAGTTATAATGGTGGGTAAAATAGTGGTAGGTTATGAGTTTTGAATTATGGAAGAAAAGCTGTATTATTTTCAGATTTGTTTATCATGTTATGTTACATAACCATTTGCTCTTTAAACTTCAGGTAAGAATACTTGGAATAGACTGAATAATTTGAAATAATGTGTCACAACGCGAAAGTTAAATCTTTGAATTTGTCATTGCACTTTCTCAGAGCAAAATTAGTTGTTACCACAGGGGCTTTCAAATGACCCGTCATTGGGAAAAGTTTTAAGAAAAAGTGAATCAACTCAGAAAACTCCATTCTGGTCCAGCTTTTATTTGTTGTGCTGTGTTTCTGTTTGTGCTGGAGAAACAGACCTTGCACGTCAGTTTTCACCGATGTGACTGTGGAGGGTTTTTAAACTGCTGTGATCTATGCTGTCAAAGTGCCAGTGTTGTGACTTGCTGTTCATGATATTCACTGGAGTCAAGTGCCAAGTGGTTAGGAAGCTTTGTTTTGTGAGTATGTGTGCTGGCAAGATGAATTTGTATGCCAACAGGAAATGTCTGGCACTGACGATTGATGTACGAGGTCCTTTTGCACTCCAGCCTTATGCGACACTTGAAATTGTTTTAGCCAAGTTTGCTGTGGAAAGCTTTACCAAGCAAAATTTTATCAGGCCCACTCTGAATTCTTTGTCTGCACTTTTCAAGAGTATCGTATGTATTCATGTATAGCTATATAATTTTTAGCTTTATGATTCAGTGATGGTCAATGAAAATGTGTTATGGTTGCCAAGTTTGTCTCAGGTCAAAGGAAATTGGCCCTTGTGCCAAGCACTTCAGGATGGTGTCTGTGTCATCCGTCTCTCTAGTTCACTACTCTGTTAAAATCTGATGTACTTTGTGGTTGCTTTCTCTCAGCTCTACTAGCATTGATATGAAAGGAAGGTGTTGCCTCATTATTGTGAAACTCAAACAGTATTGGTATTATATCAGTCAGCCATACTACAGCCAAGAACAGTATCATGTTTGTTTGAGGCCACAAAATACACAGTTACTTGCAGATATTAGAAATAGTTACCTTTGTTATCTCAATGAAATTAGTTTTCTGAATTGCAATCATTTGGTTCACTTTCATCCTCTGTGCAAAACTGATTAATGAGAAAGGGCAGGCTGTGCCTTTCATGGAATAGTTTGGCCTACTTATCTGATAGGAAATGTTAACAGAGCTCACTGATGCAAATAGATCATTGATCTGCCAGAAAGTTGAAAGAGAAAATGGTGAATATTTGTTATGTTTTGTACTTGTGCAACTTACAAGGAGATTAAGGACAGTTGGGAGTTGAAGGTTAAGTGATCATGCTTGACAAGTGCAGAAAACCCATGCTGTGTCACTTCTAGCCGCTCTTCGGCTTCTACATTTGACGTCCCATGTGGTCGGGATGGACAGGCATGAATCAGGTGAACATGTTGCAAGTACTGCCAGCAAACAGCAGAAATGGTCACTACAAGAAGTGGTGTGCTTGATTAGTCAAAAACAGAAATGCATTCCATAGCTTTATCTTTTCTCACCTTTTTTTTAACATTCCAAATCCAGACAGAAGGTGTTCAACTATTTATTTCCTCAGGTGTATTTTCCTCATATGTAATTTGCTAAGGGTATATGCTAAAACAGAATCAGGTAATGTTTATTTACATTTACTCATAGATTTTTCTTCATATTTATCTTGTGTTGTACAGATGATTTAATCAGAAGCATATTTATTTCAAGCATGGTCTCCAGAGTACTTAAATGAAAATATCAAAATAACACAGGGGTATTAAGTTATTGTAATTTAGTTGATGGAATCTCCAGCAACAGTGGTACAGAAATGAGTTTGTGAGTGTGTATCACCATTTTGATGTGAATGTTTCCCTTTATGAAGTTCAGTATTCCAAATCAGATACCATTCCACCCTCCCAAAAAATGTGTACACTAATGGTGGTGAAAATTATTGTGTCCAAATGAATTGTTACATCATCAGTAAAAATATGTATAGTTTGCATAGATATCTGGTGTACATTTTGATGCATAACAAATCAAATTTACCTTTCGGTGTTATCACAGCATCTGTCATAATTTCTTATCAACTGCATCCTGCTTCATACTGGAATGAAATCCCCTCTGCATAAGATTCTAAAATACAAACAGATTTTCCTGTGATCTTTGTTGATCTCAGAGTAATTCAGTGCAGATTCATGCTCTTGCCTTTTGCTCTTGTAGAAACCAAATAGTGTCAACCCATTCCCATAACATGCTTGCAGTTTGTGAAACATTGTTAAAATTGGCAATAGAAGCATGGAATGAACTTGTCTACAGTGAATTGAATGTTATCTATGATTCTGTAACTTGCACCTCAATCTCAATATGAGCAATACTGTTTATAAACATTTGCTACTATCCTGGCCATTATGAACAGTAATGTGACCATTTGAAATGAAATATAATACTCATCAGCATTAGATTCTAGGCATAATTTATAGAACTTTTCTTGATTGGCAGCTCTGTGAAGAGCTCATGTAAAGGTAGTTGTTTTGGAGAAGAATTTTAATTTTAACTTGATAATAATTTGCCAGTGTTTTTCAGGTTTCTTTGCATCATACGGAGATGTTTGCTTTTGTGATATCATGAAGTCACTCCAGATGGCTTAGCAATTTTGTCATTCAAAGATAAGAGTGAACATCAAATTTTGCAAATAATTAGGTGTGCTCTCTAGATCTGCAGGTTGATTATATATTTTATTGACAAAATAGATGTTACAATTATCTACGCAAGCTTGAATGCATAAAGTAAAAGCATGTTTGATTTGCCATTCTAATAATGATATATTGAAGTGGGGTTTGTTTTAGATGTGAAAATTATTGAACTTAGAAATACTAGGAGGGGCATAAATGAAAGCATATTATTTTTAGATGACTGTTTGAGAGAATTACGATACTTTGCTTTATGATGCTACATATAAAATTATGTGGCAGTTTGGAATTTTGTGAGCATTAATGTGAAAATGCATCCATGTGTTGCATTGATTTGACAAAAGCCATGTGATATTTTTTCAGTTATGATAGCTATTCAACAATGCATTTCAAATAATATGTGCTTGAAATACTCTGGTATTTTGGGTAAAGCAAGCAGTGTAGTCCATGACTAAAAAAGCACAGAAAATATTTGCGCAGTACACTGCTTGGAAGAGGCGTCTCAGTTCGCAGTGCAGCAAGGGTCAACAGTGTTCAGTATTAGTGAAGTGTGATGATGGTGGAGTGGTTCAGCCTAACAGCCTTTGTAGGCTATGCAAGGCCACTGATCACAAAAATCACTAACTGGTTTGAGCAAGAGCAAGTTTCCCAAGTTATTCACCTTGTTTAAATTGTGTAGGGAGACTGGGTTTATACCTACTCCAAGCCACAGGGAGTTGGAGTGTGTGATAATCACTATCCATTTGTTGATACTCCATACCTTGAACTGTAGTGAAAACATAAGTATCAGTAGGAAAAGTGGATCACACTCTTCAGATTTATTTCATGATTGTGATAGTGGTATGATGCCAACTCACTAGATGCACAGATTTCCACCCTAACTGAAAGGACTTTCTGTCTGTAGATTCAGGCAAGAGCTGCATGGCTTGTAATGGAAATGTAGTTTTGTAGGAAGAAATAATTTCATTCAGACGATCTCCTCAAATTGTTGTGCAAATATAACTGCTCTATGAAAGCCTCATATCACAAGTATAGCTTGCTGTGTTTAGGTCTCATCAGAAATTATTAAACTTTGCCACCATCTTGACACTTGGAAGAGGTGTTGGTTCAGTGTGATCGAGGTCCAGAGCTCATGGGTGCAAGGTGGTGACGTGATGATGTAACTGCTGCCTGTGCAATGTGAGCTTTTCATGCAAATAAAAGGATGTGCATTTCTGTTCACAACGTAAGGAAGTTGTCAACTTTCTTTCTCCCAAGAGAGTACAATAACCATGTGTTTCCATCCTTCCTCCCAGTTACCCACAAATTACATTGCCAAGCATCAGCCCAGTTTCATGTGTTCCGTTCTTTTGTCCTCCAGGCCTCTTCATTGCCCATGTCCAGCCAGTGTTACTTCAAACCTCACCTGCAGGCAGACCTACAGCAAGGGTGAACAGTAGTGTGGTCTCCAGAACCCAGTCCACAGCGACATTCAACTCCAACAAGGACTGAATTTTGGAAATGAACCAATCAGTCCTTGTAGGCTATGTAAGGCCATTAATCACAAAGTCAATTAAACTAGTTAAGATGAATTGCCAGTCAAATAACATTTCCCTATTTTTTCACCTATTACAAATGTGCAGGGAGACATGGTGGGTCGTTACTTCCATCCCCAACCCACAGGAGGATTCTGAATGGAACCTGCAGTCTTGGTCTGAAACCAGTCTTCCCCCTGGTGGCAACAGTTCAGTACAGAATCAGCACCCCCTGGTGGCAACAGTTCAGTACAGAATCAGCACCCCCTGGTGGCAGCAGTTCAGTACAGAATCAGCACCCCCTGGTGGCAGCAGTTCAGTACACTATCAGCACACCCTGGTGGCAACAATTCAGTACAGAATCAGCACCCCCTGGAGGCAACAGTTCAGTACAGAATCAGCACCCCTGGTGGCAACAGTTCAGTACAGAATCAGCACCCCCTGGTGGCAACAGTTCAGTACAGAATCAGCACCCCCTGGTGGCAACAGTTCAGTACAGAATCAGCACCCCCTGGAGGCAACAGTTCAGTACAGAATCAGCACCTCCTGGTGGCAACAGTTCAGTACAGAATCAGCACTCCCTGGTGGCAACAGTTCAGTACAGAATCAGCACACATAGTGGCCTCCATTGGCCAAGAACAAACAAATGGATAAAAAGGGAGTTTACCCATTATTGCCTTTCTACCAATTTACAATGATCAACCTCTTTTATGATCTGCAATGGCTGTAAACAAAGAAGACAGACTATATTACACAATAAAGTATCATAAGTGTATCTGTAAAACTTATCAATATTTCTACTGGTATGTAGCATTACTATCGGAAAAAGCCACTTCCAGCATGACTTCATTTAAACTATTAAATAAAGTTTCAGTTTTCTGACTGGTCTTATTGTATTCTACATTAATTTATAAGCACACCCATAATTGATGCTATCTTGATTTAGAGTAATTTTATATTAGGGGCAAAAAAGGTCACCATTGAAAGGAAAACCACATTTTGACAAATTTGACTTTGAAGGTTGTGAAAGATTACACTTACAAAACAAATTGACCAAAAAAGATACTGTTTTCTAACATAGCTGTTATTATGGCATCCATTTCAAATCATGCAAGCAAATTTTCAACCATATTTTCATCTAATCTCAACATTTCTGGGGCCAAATTGTAAACTCTAAAATAAAGTGATTTTTAAAAATCCACTTTTAAAAATATTATTATGCTCTGTGCCCCTGGGCAGACGATTCCAACTGTCTGTTCCGCTCTCCCTTGGCTGGAAACCAGTATATATAGCAAAGCGCAACCTAGGATCCTCTGACGAGCGTACCTTATCTAACCGATCAAGATAACCCGGGGTTAAGGGATAAATCGAGTGTTAAAAAGATAAATCGCTGTTCTGGATACGGGCCCTGGATGACAAGTAGGACACTCAACAGGAGACATGTGACCATTAACCATGAAATGAGTGTTAAGTCACCTCAGGCCGTTTTGCAGTAGAGGCCAATATTGCTATAGATGTGATGGGTCGATGATTTCAAGATTTCACTTCATACAGCATGAACAACCATTCCTCCACACCAGCACGAAATAAAAATAAAGGAAGGTTGCTCTAGGTGCCCCAAATGCCCCTTTATTCAAAGCAACTCTTTAATTCTGGTATTTTATCGGTGGCATCCTTTGGGAGCCTTTCTCTGGGAGGATCAACCTGTCAAGTGCACATGAATAAAATAAGCTGTCTTCCCGCCCTCATTCTAGCCAACCATTTCATTGACTAAAATGTCAGAATCAGCCCATTCAAAAGACAGAAAAGGTGAAGTCAGGCCTCTCTCCTCATACACCATTGGCTAATTTTATCACATAACTGCCAACAGCCAATCAGGTGGCAGCTTTCACCAACCAGTTGGAGTAACAGCGACCTTGGTCAGACAGGAACATGACAATGGTAGTGTGGAATTACTTAGATTCTACCTCTGGAGCAACATATTATAGTCAAATTATCCCATCACCATCATAAGTGAGTGGTCAAAATTTCAACAAGATTGATGCATGGTTGCTAGAGAAAATTTCACTTTAAACATAATATTCAAACAATGTTTTATCAAAATTGTGCAATGTAACAAAATTCAGCAACCAATACTTGTATTGCCAAATGGTTTTCACTATTTCATAGAACAGAAAAATACAATAAGAAAACGTTATGTGAATATCACCCGATGGTGATTTAATATTCATTTCATGGTGGATGGTCACATATGTGTCATCAGAGGAAACACATCATAATGACGAATTCCTCCGATATGCTCCAGCCAAGTTTGCATAGTGTGAATAGTAAATAAATAAAGTTGGTCTATGGTCAATAGTGACAGTTGTCACACCGTTGCACTGGTCTTGTTGTAGGCAGTGTTTCCTGTAACACTTGTGTTAGTTGAGCAAGTCTCTCTTGCACTTGGTATTTTATTCTCATCAAGTTGTAGAAAACTGAGTGATTACTCAATAATACAAATCCTAAACAGAATACATTTAAGAGCCCTATAGCTTATTCTTACCATTATTCAAAGGAATTTCAAAGAACACCAAACACATTCATGAACAGTTTTATTAACCTCTCATCCCATTTCTAAATAAGAACGTGTGAATTCCAAGAGAGGTATAAGGAAACAACACCTTAAGTACTGACTAATTAAGAAGATGCAAATGACATCTTGAGTCATTTTGTTGATGGTATCTGCAGGAAATTTGTCAATTCTTGGAAGCAAATCTAAAGTTAAGGCAGGAATGAGCTGGCTGCCATCACATTTACATTATCAATTACCATACTTCCAGTTCCAGTGGAGGATAGCTGCAAAGCCCACCTTTGAAAAGAGATCCTGTACAAGCACACATTATCTGCAGGCAAACTCCCAGGCAGTACCAAACCATGCTAAAGGACTGAGGATTTCTGTTTTTCAATAGCACCAGTTGAGTGAGAGGATAAAGTCTTTGTCACAGACCCAGACCATTGACATTATGCCATGTACAGGTCACAATGAGAAGTGTGGTACCCTGATATTCAGACTGCATATAGGAGACATGATTGAACATCATGATAAAGGGTTTATCTTCATGTCCTCATTTATTTCTGGTGGTCCATGCACAAGCTAACATTAAAATGGGACCAATTACTCACTGGCTAAAAGATGCTTATCACTTGAATCAAATGGACAAGCTTGCTCACTTCCACAGCAAAGATAGATTTAACTAAAACTGGAAAGAAACCTGTAACCATTTCAGTAATACAGAGTGGTAATATAACCGAAGATCAACCACTTCACTGTTCCAATGAAGGTGCAGTGCTCAATATTCCTGATAGCAGCTAATATATGGTATTGTACCATTGACTTAACAGCAGCTGTCAAAGAAATCCAACTATTATGAACCAAAAAGATACAAGTAGAGAGCATTCACCAGGTGGTATTCTAATACAAAAGAATAATTCTTCAACTATTTCAAACAAAGTTGAAATTACCCAAAACCTCATGACCTTAGAGATTCAAAACTCACACCAAGCTTTTAACTGAAAGACACTGCAAAGGTTTGAATGTTGACAAACTTGAATGGTGTAATTCTAAATCCTACCTGGATCTACAAAAACATCAACAAAGAATGTAAAACACTGTGCGTTATCACACTTACTGCGTCAGGGGCAAAATGGCAGAAGATGGGTTAAAATGTGGACAGATGTTGAAAGATGCAATGTGTATTTGACAATATCATGACTAAAATTCTTTAAACAAGAAAATGATTCTTTTATTTAATATCTGCCATCAGTTTAATGAAATTAAAAGAAAACCCAAAGTCCCAAAACTTCTGGAATGTCCAGATCCAAAAGATCAAATGGTCCTCAGAAGACATGCAAGCTTCCTGTAAAAACAAAAAAGAATTCAGTTGATTCCTGGTTTGGGAATGGTGTCAACAAATGGACACACCAAGAGTAATTTACCTGCATGTAATTTAGCAAGGGAACTTGAAGCAACAGCTCAGGTCTTTTACAGTACGGATGTGAAGATTAGAATTTGTAGTCATGTTTGCCATAAGTATTTTCTACACACACTGAATGAGTAGCACAGGTTCAAACTAATCCTGAAATGATATTTGATCTGTATGTATGTATTTCACACTTAACAGACATTCAAACAGGTAGTGATGCTGACTGTCATAACAGTAACAATGACCAATTAATGTGATGCAAAGTGGGGCTAACCCTTTAATCAGGCAGAGTAGTCAAGGTGACCAATAAGGTTTAAGGGGATTGCTATCATTCTTTCATTCATGGTCTACCTTTGCATAATGGTAAATGTCTAGAATTGTTTATCAAGTGAACTTTAAGAAATTTAAACTAATTTCTATGTTTTCCTAGCATACTTACCAGTAGACAACCAGAGGTATATGACCTTTTCACCCCGAAAAATGATTTGCAAAATCATCCCACACACGTGGCTAATAGCATCAGCCAATGAAAAGGCTCCATCTATAGCGTCATGGCCAGTGAAAGGGAGGCAACTCTCCCTGTTTCCTGCACATGCGCATAGATATCATGATGCAACCACGTGCCATCACTTTTCGACACCATACCGAGAAACTCGTGTGAAGATGCACAAAAAATGGGGAGGAGGGTGGGACATTATGTTGTCTACTGGTAAGTANNNTTATCAATTACCATACTTCCAGTTCCAGTGGAGGATAGCTACAAAGCCCACCTTTGAAAAGAGATCCTGTACAAGCACCCATTATCTGCAGGCAAACTCCCAGGCAGTACCAAACCATGCTAAAGGACTGAGGATTTCTGTTTGTCAATAGCACCAGTTGAGTGAGAGGATAAAGTCTTTGTCACAGACCCAGACCATTGACATTATGCCATGTACAGGTCACAATGAGAAGTGTGGTACCCTGATATTCAGACTGCATACAGGAGACATGATTGAACATCATGATAAAGGGCTTATCTTCATGTCCTAATTTATTTCTGGTGGTCCATGCATAAGCTAACATCAAAATGGAACCAATTACTCACTGGCTAAAAGATGCTTATCACTTGAATCAAATGGACAAGCTTGCTCACTTCCACAGCAAAGATAGATTTAACTAAAACTGGAAAGAAACCTGTAACCATTTCAGTAATACAGAGTGGTAATATAACAGAAGATCAACCACTCCACTGTTCCAATGAAGGTGCAGTGCTCAATATTTTGCATTCCTAATAGCAGCTAATATAAGGTATTGTACCATTGACTTAACAGCAGCTGTCAAAGAAATCCAACTATTATGAACCAAAAAGATCCAAGTAAAGAGCATTCACCAGGTGGTATTCTAATACAAAAGAATAATTCTTCAACTATTTCAAACAAAGTTGAAATTACCCAAAACCTCATGACCTTAGAGATTCAAAACTCACACAAAGCTTTTAACTGAAAGACACTGCAAAGGTTTGAATGTTGACAAACTTGAATGGTGTAATTCCAAATCCTACCTGGATCTACAAAAACATCAACAAAGAATGTATAACACTGTGCGTTATCACACTTACTGCGTCAGGGGAAAAATGGCAGAAGATGGGTTAAAATGTGGACAGATGTTTGGAAGATGCAATATGTATTTGACAATATCATGACTAAAATTCTTTAAACAAGAAAATGATTCTTTTATTTAAATCTGCCATCAGTTTAATGAAATTAAAAGAAAACCCAAAGCCCCAAAACTTCTGGAATGTCCAGATTCAAAAGATCAAATGGTCCTCAGAAGACATGCAAGCTTCCTGTAAAAACAAAAAAGAATTCAGTTGATTCCTGGTTTGGGAATGTTGTCAACAAATGGACACACCAAGAGTAATTACCTGCATGTAATTTAGCAAGGGAACTTGAAGCAACAGCTCAGGTCTTTTACAGTACGGATGTGAAGATTAGAATTTGTAGTCATGTTTGCCATAAGTATTTTCTACACACATTGAATGAGTAGCACAGGTTCAAACCGATCCTAAAATGATATTTGATCTGTATGTATGTATTTCACACTTAATAGACATTCAAATCAGGTAGTGATGTTGACTGTCATAACGGTAACAATGACCAATAAATGCTGATGCAAAGTGGGGCTAACCCTTCAATCAGGCAGAGTAGTCAAGGTGACCAATAAGGTTTAAGGGGATTGCTATCATTATAGTCAGTCATTCGTTCATGGTCCACCTTTGCATAATGGTAAATGTCTAGAATTGTTTATCAAGTGAACAGCATTTCATCCCACATCAGTCAAGTGCTGGCCAACCCCCCTCCCCCCGCAATAATTATCTAGTTGTACACATCACATACAGCAATAATGCAAAATTTCAGCCTCAAATACTATCTTAAATTGGTCTCCGAGTTTAGCTATCAAGGAGTACAATCAAACTTTAAAAAGGAACAAACAAGTGAAGGCCATCACATGAAACCCCACACAGGGTTTCAAAATATGGTTGGAACATTTTCAGGGAAAATGCCATGCCATCAGGTTTGACCCAGGCCGCCACCACCAGCCAGCTGTCTTGCTAGACACCCATAACCTACTCCCCAGTAAAACCCATCTTGTCTCTGACCAGCAAGCAGTCAGTGAGGCATCCATGTGTAGGCTCGTTTGCCACAAACCTGACAAGTTTGATACCAGCAGTGCAAAGAGCTATGGAGGGATCCATTATACATGTATGTGGACTTCAACTCGGAGGTGTCAAAGACATGTTATTTATCAAACAAGCGGACTGATGGCTACCTGCACTGTTCCATGGCAGCCACTGCAGGCAGGCTCACTGTTTGACCCCAATGTAGGACACAGGCTTGCCCGTCTTCTGCAGCTCCTCCAGCAGCTCATCCGATGACAGTGTCGATGTTACCGACACCTTCTGTTCTGCCACACTGGTTACAATATCATGTACCGAGTCACCTGCAACAGATGAACAGGAGAAATGTTCAAGAAGTCAGAAAATAAAGTAACAACTGCTGAAATGGAATCCGACTAATTATGCAACTGTTCAGACAAGGTTGGTTGGTTAATGTTTTACGGGCCTATCAGCCTTTGTAGGCTATGTAAAGCCACTAAGCACGAAAATCACTAGAACAGTTTAAACACTAATCTCAAGTCACGGTGTCCCTAGTTATTCGCCTCTTACGAATCGGATAGGGAGACGCGGTGGGTCAATTCTTACCCCGAACCCACAGGGGGTGATCAGACAAGGTGGCAAATTTCATCAGTTGTTACCTCCACCAAGGAGTTATGATTCATTTCTTTACCCTAAGTTTGTTAATTAGTTATTCAGCAAAGTAACTCAAGTTTAAAATGGATCCCGATGAGATTGGGTAGAAGGTCAGGGTTTCACCCAAGAAATAATCCATGCTATTTCGGAGGTTATCTGTTTTCTCGTTTTGGAATTACGACCAAAAAGAGAAATGTTATCACATGTCAAGAAGTTGATAATGTCAAATCATTGATGACATTGTCGTACGCTTTCGGCACTCAGAGATGCTTTCAGCAATCAACCACTAAACTGAACTAAACTTCGTAGCATCAGGCCTGGCTAGCAGAACATCCTGCCTGAATTATACAGGCCATGCAAGAGTAGTAGTGGTTGAAATCCTTGGTGGTGGTTTGTGCTCTCAGAGCATTCTCTAGGTTCTAGATGTTATCCGAGTTTGAGAATCTAGGTTCTAGATGCTATCCGAGTTTGAGAATCTAGGTTTTAGATGTTATCCGAGTTTGAGAATCTAGGTTCTAGATGCTATCCGAGTTTGAGAATCTAGGTTCTAGATGCTATCTGAGTTTGAGAATCTAGGTTCTAGATGCTATCCGAGTTTGAGAATCTAGATACTAGATACTATCTGAGTTTGAGAATCTAGGTTCTAGATGATATCTGAGTTTGAGAATCTAGGTTCTAGATGCTATCCGAGTTTGAGAATCTAGGTTCTAGATGCTATCTGAGTTTGAGAATCTAGGTTCTAGATGCTATCCGAGTTTGAGAATCTAGGTTTTAGATGCTATCCGAGTTTGAGAATCTAGGTACTAGATCTTGCTATTTGAGTTTGAGAATTTAGGTTCTATGCTATCCGAGTTTGAGAATCTAGGTTCTAGGTGCTATCCGAGTTTGAGAATCTAGGTACTAGATCTTGCTATTTGAGTTTGAGAATCTAGGTTTTAGATGCTATCCGAGTTTGAGAATCTAGGTACTAGATGCTACTTGAGTTTGAGAATCTAGGTTCTCTCATCAAATTCCATTGAGGTCTTACACTTAGCACATGAAAAGTTTGGGTTTCATTTGCTGAATCTTTTCCATTTTGTGATGACGAAAAAGAAAAACGTTTTGGTTATAGTAACCAGACCGACCCTATTTATTTCACACCATGTGAGAAAAAAAAGGCAATGAACAATGTAACTGTGTGCAATCTTAACTTCCTTGCTCTTTGAGCACTTAGGAAATCCACCATTAAAGTAAAAAAGTTTTAAGGAAATAAATCTTATGTTTAATTTGGCCTACCCTGTAAAACACAATAATAATACAAATAAAAGAAATAGAGAGATAAAGAAAGAATGAAATCAACAAAGAAAGCAAGAATGCAAGAAAGCAAGATCAAGTGACCTATTGCCTTTTTCCCCCATGTTACTGCACAACTAACTAACTTTTTTTTTTGCATAATCAGCTAATGTGAAACATATATATGAACTGTGATGAGCCGCTGACAAACTTGAACTTGTGCATGTTGCTGAAAGGTTATAATAATACATGTCAAAATGTACTTGTACCTCAAATATATTGGCTTATTTGGGAAAGCCACTCATGCAAGCTGAGGGGAAAAAGATTATTGAGGTTACATCCATCATCCTGTCTGGCCTCACCTTTCTTCCCCAGAACTTTCTTGGCAGCATTGGCGCATCCCTCACAGGTCATCTCCATCTTGAACTCGTGAACCTGAAATGTGAAGGCAAACAATGTTCAGGGCATGGGTAAATCAAACCCATTCACTCACACTTCACTATCCACCATGAGATGATATGATTTGGTCAAAAAGACTACCCACATGTATGGGTTGAATTCTTGACCACAAGCCTGGAGGAAATGCTCAACTTTTTTCTCCAGCTGCCATCTATTCAACACAGTAAAGACTATTCTTTGGAGTTAAGGAGAACTTTATGTATTAAAATTAATGATTAACATGGTGTTGAGGAAGTTCCTTTTAAGACACATAGAAATACACAGGGTTACTAAGCTGCCGATAGGGAATTGCAAGAAATTAATAATCCAGAGTTCTCCCATCCCAGGAATTGAGCCATGGCACTGGGCCTCCCACATAATCAAACATCAAATCCTGCTCCCCTACATCCCCCTGTCTGATGACAGGGTTTCAATAGGAGTGCAGAGGATGAGGTTTCTATGAGTTGTAATCCTGTGTGTGTGTGTGTGTGTGTGTGTGTGTGTGTGTGTGTGTGTGTGTGTGTGTGATTGCGTTGTGTGTGTGATTGCGTGTGTGTGTGTGTGTGTGTGATTGTGTGTGTGTGTGTGTGAGTGTGTGTGTGTGTGTGTGTGTGTGTGAGTGTGCGTGCGTGCGTGTGTGTGAATGAGCATGAATGTAGAAGGCGAACATCTAAAATGCACCTTTGTGACTGCATGAATGCTGGTTCAACGTCAATGATGTGCCAACTTAAGAAAAAAAACTGTCTTAAAAGGATGGATGGATGGATGGTGTTTTACGGCCTATCGGCCTTTGTAGGCTATGTAAGGCCATTAAGCACAAAAATCACTAGATCAGTTAAGAGTAAACGCAAATCAAGTGACGGCGTTCCTAGTTATTCACCTCTTACGAATCGCGTAGGGAGAGGCGGTGGGTCAATTCTTACCCCGAACCCGCAGGGGGAGTCTTAAAAGGAGCTCCTTAACATCTAGGTAACTATAGCTCCTGACAGCCCCATATTCAGTAATCTTCCCTTTTGCATGAGTGCAGTCAGCTCAATCTCCGCTTGTCTATAGATTGAAACCCTGTCTTTAGACAGATGGATTGTAGGCGAGCAAGCTTTGATATTTGATTATGTGCGAGGTGCAGTGCCAAAGTGCCAAGGTTTGGGGGGGGGGGGGGGGGGGCAGTGAGAGAGGTAAGAGGCCTTCACCGTCAATAAGCCTGTCAGGAGAAGGATGCATAAGGCTTTCCGTTAATTAAGTCCTGCCAAAACAAATTATGCCATGGCATGTCAGTCTCAGGGACTGTGTATTTCATTTGCCATCAACTATCCACATCACCGGTGTGGGTTGGAATGCCAGCAAGTCATGAAACCCCTTCCCCAATCCTTGGCCTGTTCACAAATGGTGCAGGGAGATGCAGAGGATCAGTTCTTGCCCTAACCCAGATGCAACACAGCCTAGAGAGAAAAACCCTTTAGAATTTGAAATCATGCCATTACCCTGAGGATATAGCACTCCAGGATGTAGGGACAATGCCTTCTTTCACTTCCTTGTCCCCCCTGCAAAGCTCCTCCAGGATACATAATATGAATGGACTGAATATTTTTGCTTCACTCAACCAGGATTTCTCACCTTCTTGCCATGAGGGAGAGGAGGATATGAGGAAAATGGGGTGTGTGAGAGAAATTTGCTATAACATGTGTCTGAATAATTATGCAAAAAATTACCACTTTCACCAACTTATTTAACAAATTGGGGCTTTCTAAAGTAACTCCAGAGATTACAGGCAACTTCAAAATTGCACCCTCTGGTTATATTTTTCATGTGGAGTGTGTAAAAACAGATGTTTTCAGAACTCCACTATTCCTTAGATCAACACTTCAATCCACCTCATGCAAGCAAGAAGTGGATATTCCTTTAAACCCAACAAGAGGGAACATGACTCAGTATGACATTAGAGTACATGAAGAAAGTGCTTATCATAAGCTGATTACACAGTGTACATCACCGTTACTCATTACCACTATCGACTATAACAAGCAGCCATCATAATCTTAAATGTATGTCAATGTCGTCCAGTTAAAATCTGATTGAAGTCATCTGGTGCAAACCATTATTTATTCTACTCATTCAGTCAAACACTAAACACCATGGGTAATGGAAAGATCCCACAGACATCACAACTTTCATTCTTGTTGGCACGTAAAGACGTTTACCAACAGGTGCATCAATCGATGTTCACCTATACATTCATGCACAATGACAATCATGCACTCATTCATACCAGACAAAGTGACAAGACAGGGTAGCAGCAATTTTCCTCCATCAACATGATTTATAACTTATTCTCCCATCTCTCCCGCCCCTGGGATTGAACCACGGCACAGCGCCTCGCTGCAAAGCCCAACGCCTTAGCATACTGGACCATCTACACCTCCATTCAGTATTACTAATTTTATTTTTCAGACCATTATTGGAAGCAGAGGAACTTGGAACTTGTGTGGACCAGGGATGACAATTGCACATCAACTTTGAACTAGGACATCCAACCAAAGCCTGCCTGCATGTTCTCCAGGTAAACAAGATCATGTTAAGGCTGATATTTAAAAAAGGCTCAATGACCAGGGGTAAACCACCAATGCATGAGTGAAATATGGGTTTACAAAAGCAAGCATCTCTTATTGTTCACATGCATGCATGCATTTGAATAATAGGTACAGCAACTGTTTTTTTGCTTTTGCCTTGCAGATGAAAATCAAAATGTTATGTGAATTGGGTAAGTGATCAAAAGTGAGCCCTCTTTTAATGTGGTATATATATATATATATATATATATATGCCTTTACCTGTTAAAACTTTGCAAGCAAGTGTGAAATATTCACAGCATGAGTCACCCAAGCTACAGGTCACTCTGAGATCAAGTATCAATTCATGAAATGACATCTCTTACTTCAAAACAATATAAAACAAAGAAGAAGAAGAAGAAAAAGAAGGAAAAAAGAAAACACCTGGATCGTTTGGCTCTTACGAAGGAAGTCATGAGCATGCATACATTGACTCTCCAACAGTGTTCTTCAACTCACTGCCAGAGATATGGCGAGTATGCGTCTGCATGCATGCCAGTATTCAGCTGTAAGTTTTTATTTGTCTCAACGTCTGTTGCCCGCCATTTTTCCTGCATGTTTAGCTCACTTCTTACGGGCCACCCTGCCATCAATAACTGCAACAGCCCTCTCATTTATTGACTGTACTGAAATTGCCGTCTGTCCATTCCACATACCATCAGAGAAATACTGTGTAGGAAGATAGATGGGTCTATTCTTACTACCAACCCACCGGGGGTGACAAGAAGTCAAAAGAATGTTCTGTAGTTTTCAAGTGGAAATAAAGATTTCCTCGAATTAGCAACTAGTGCGAGATTGCATGCATGAGAGTAAACTTTCATGTCAGTCCTCAGAATATCAAATTGCAATACTTACAGCCAACCATTCCCACATCAGTTTCAGTTAACATATTATTGTGCCAATTCAACGAAGAGATGTTCTGAATTAAGAACACAAGAATCTTCCAGCACTCATTTTACCAGTCTCTGATTCACAACATACATATCAACAAAATTACTCATGCAGTTACAACCTTAAAACTTGAACTTGACACCAAAGCCCCAGGTGTCAACAAGTGTTGCCTGCAGCAATATCTGTCACACAGATCATGCTGCATGACCAGTGACATATAACTGCCAGGTAAAAATGTGCTTTATATGCCAGACATACCCTCATATCCGTTATGTTATAGCTTCAGATGTGGTTATAGGCTCTGTGGCTAGCAAAACTATTCATGGACCTATTATGTTGGAAGGAGTTTTACGGCCTATCAGCCTTAGTAGGCTATGTAAGGTCATTGATCACAAGCACAGGTAGAGTTGAGCAAGTCATAATTTCCCTATTCATTAGCCTCTTATGAAATGCATAGGAAGATGCAGTGGGTCAGTTCTGTTCCCAACCCATGGGGGAATTCAGATCTTATGTCCAACACGTTGTGTTCTAAGTTTTTGACACTGACAAGTGGATCAGATCCACTTTCATTTGGAAAATTAGATCTGGACTGCATTTTAGTTCTCCTGCTTGGCACTGTTTGTGTTTCCAGTCATATTGCATCTCAATATGTGATTCTTGTATACAGCACAATGTCCTCATGAGATATGATTCACACCAGATTACTTTAAATTCGATTTTGCTTTACTTACAAGATATAATTTTCCAAAACGAAGGAATGAATAAAATTTCATACCTACACGAGGATTCAGGCTATTCCCCATGAAAATCACTGAGCTGGCGAGAAAGCTTGCAAGTTTCATCTCTATTTCCCTGGTTTGTGGGTGGGTCTATTCTTAATCCCAACCTGCAGATTATTATGTTATGGTGATTTGATTTTGACTATCAGTCTTCATAGGTTAGGCAATAGGCCTATTGGGCCACTGATCATAAAATACACCAGAACTGGTTAAAAGAGCACGTCAAGTCTCAATTTTTCTAGTCATATCTCTAACAAAATGCATCTATAGGGTGACTCCATGGACATTTTCTTTCACAAGCATGTGATCGATCGTTCTCTCTCTCTCTCTCTCTCTCTCTCTCTCTCTCTCTCTCTCTCTCTCTCACACACACACAAACACACACACACGCACACGCACACACACACACACACACACACACACACACACGTCAAGACACACACACACAAGGCACACGTGGGTGATGTAAAATAAAAAGGGACCAGGCCCATCAGTGGAAGAGCTTCCATTATCTTTTATGTGATGTCACTTGAAATATTCAGCGCCAGCGGTTTTTATATCTTTTCTTATACCACGCCAGACGAACGACGTTGAAAACCGAAAATCTGTTATTTTAACCACCCCCCAAAATTTTTTGGACTTAATCAACCGAAGCGATTGCTTCTAAGATATGAAGTTGTGTGGTCTATCAGTCACTTCAGTGTCAGTCAGACTCACGACGTCAGACAATATATCCGGCGGACAGTCGCTGGCAAAGAAACATGGACCACCTCATTCAATTTCTACGCTAGTTCCGCTTCGACGCTATAGAAATTGTGCTGAGGACTAAATCCCCCACGGCTATGCCATCCCATTTCTCCGAGGTGAAGTTGAACTGTTGCGACGAGGAGACCATGGCAGTTGAACCGAAGAAAACATCCAATTCCAAACCACCGATAATGAGTGACAACGTTGTAGTAAATTGCATTGTGAAAGGGAAGTTTGTACATGTTGCGTATGAACTAACACTCACCTGAGCCATTTCGCAAGATTTCTTATTGTCCCCGACAATTTCGTTACTCCTTCACAATCTATGGCGTTGCTTCGCGAACGAATATAAGTCAGACGACGGATTTCTTGTTGAGCTTGACGCGCTTGAACTGAAGCCTGCGGTGGATTCCGGTGGGATAGAACGTCCAACCAATCAACACGGTGCTGAAAAGACGCAAGCGCAGGGACAAAGCGGAAGTTGATGCCTGGCGAGACAATCATGTGACGCTGACAGCATCTTGTGACTTCCAGCAACACAATTTAAACTATCAACCTATGGCATAACCGTATCTTTTTAGGAGGTTGACAACACACCTGCGTCATGATATTCAAGGTGCTGGCGCTGCTTGGTATTGCAGCAGCTGTTTTTGCTCAGGAGCCTCCTTATCCGGTAGGTTGCGATAATATGACGGCCTTTTTCTCATTTCTGAAGCAGACGACTAGTGAATATACATTCTTCGGACAGTGTTGGCTAGTCAAAGTTTGGTGTTAGTTTGCTTTAGGACTCTAAAATTTGGACCTACCACCCTCCGTCATTGACAACTCGTCATGGACCTCCGAACTCTCATTGAAACTTTAGTAAAGATCACGACATCTTTAGGATTTGAATGCGTGTCAATGTCAAACTTTCTTACTTTCATTTGAGCACTTAGTCTTATCTGAAATCGCATGGCAGTGCCAACTGTGACTTGAGTGAGCACAGGGGCGGACGAGGTGTGTGTGTGTGTGTTTTTTTCTGGGGTTTCCGGAACACCCCCCACCCCACCCCCACCCCCCCAACAGAAAAAAATCGGGGGTTTCTGATCCCAAACTAAACACAAAAAGTTGACATCCCAGTGGCGAAAACGGCAGCAGCAGCACTGGAGCACTACAACAAAGACTTCTACCCTAACGTCCACAAGCTGCTGTCACTCCTCTGTACCCTTCCCATCACAACTTGTCAATGTGAACGGTCTTTCAGCAGGCTGAGAGTGTTGAAGAACTATCTGCGTTCTACCATGGGTGAGGATAGGCTGGTAGGACTGGCACTGATGCTGGTTCACAGGAATGTGCCGGTGGACGTGGAGGAGGTTGTGGACACCTTTGCAACACGTTTTCGAACTATAATGAAGCTCCTTCCACGAAGGATGCTCAGTGCTGAGTCGTCGTCGTCGTAATGAGGTATGCATTTCTTTGTTTTACTTTGAGTGTCAATTTTTGGGGTATTCTTCAGTAACAAAATCTGCTGCCTGAAACTGGCAATGATCATCATCAGAATGCACCAGATCACACCATTTTGCATCCTGGTTTTCAAAATTGTCCGGGGGAGCATGCCCCTGCACCCCTCTAGCAAACTTGTAGGACTTGTAGTGCTGTGAACTGTGACAGGAAGGACTATGAATGGTGTGAACTATGTCTGTGCCAACAAGGATGAACATGTGAGAGTGTGTGTGTGTGAGGGGGGGGGGGGGGGGGGTGGGGGGGGAGTGCATGCGTTATGCGTTGATGATCGTGTATGTGTGCTGTGTGAGTGTGGTTGTTGATGTGCATGCCTGTCTCTTGTTGGTCTTTCCTGTGATTGTGTTGTGATGCAGGATGAAGAACATGATGGGGGGGTGGGGGGGGGGGGGGGGCTTGTACATGTGTTATGGTTGAAGATCGGGTATGTGTGATTGCGTGACGATGATTGTTTGATGTGCATGCTTGTGTCTTTTGTTCCTTCTGTGATTACTTGTTGCGATGTAAAATGTTTCTCTATTAAATTGAATTGCCTATGATGTAGCGCTAAATGTGTCCTATCTTATTGTGTCTTTCTGTTTACTATTTCTGATGCGCGTGTTCAGTATGTATATTTACTTGAAGTAACATGGTGTTATTACATTTGTTAGAGTAATAAAGTATGATACAATTGCATGCTATCTTATTTTATGGCCTATGATTAGTGTGTGGAGTCCATAACTTGAGCTTCGGTTAATTAATGTTGAACTTCTTGTACGTTTCTGTTTTTGTATGTATGTATTATGTTTTTGCCACCGACAAAACAAATTTCCTTGTAACAATGAGGACAATAAAGTATCTTTTACCTTGTATCTTGAAACTAGACGCTTCCTCCTTTAAAAAAAATTGGAAACACATACCCCCCACCCCCCACCCCCCACCCCCAAATGAACTGATCCGCCCCTGTGAGCATGTACTTTTCATTTCGCGTTGTGATACACAGGATGAGAATAGTGATGTCAGCAATGGAATACTGTGAGACAAAAAAGTTGGTGATACAACTATCAACAGGAATCTGTCTCTCTCTCTCTGTCTCTCTCTCTCTCTCTCTCTCTCTCTCTCTCTCTCTCTCTCTCTCTCTCTCTCTCTCTCTCCTCATCTCTCTCATCTCTGTGCCTCCTCTCTCTCTCTGTTCTCTTCTCTGTCTCTCTCCTCATCTACTCTCTTCTCTCTCTCTCTCTCTTCTATCTTGTCTTTTGTCTCATCCCAACTCTCTCGCTCTCTCTCTCCTTCTATGTCTCTCTCTTCTCCTCATGTTTCCTCATCTCTGTCTCTGTCTCTCTGTCTCTCTCTCTCTCTCTGTCTCTGTAAAGTCAGTCTAACTCTCTTCGATCTTACATAACTGAATCTCTCTGGCTCGCGCACTCTCGCTCTGCTCTGTCTCTCTCTCTCTCTCTCTCCTCTCACTCTCTGTCTCCTCTTTCTCATCTCTCTCTCTTCTATTCTCTCTCTCTCTGTCTCTCTGTCTCTCGTTTGCATTTTGAGTGTACTTAGGTTCAGATTTACTAAAGCTTTCTTTACTTGACACTGTATGAGAGTCTTAAGTTTTCTTTGAAACAAGGAAACAGGCAGATTTCCTTGTACGTGTATGTACTGATAACTGCTCAGTGCTGTTGCATTTCGTTCATTATGGATTTAAGTATCAGTTTTCTGCTATACAATTAACACTGTGGACTTGAGTTTTCAACACTAAAAGGTGATATAGAGTGAATTAAACTGTGGTCATATGATTCTGAATCACAACAGTTGTTGGATTTGTGCATTGTCTAGGGCACACACACAGACACCAAACCACAATACACACACATGCACACACACACCCACACATCCAACCCACCACCCCACAACACACGACAGCGGACACACAACATACTACACCCACGAACACCACCACACACATCACTACACCAAAAAATTTACATGCATGCATACGTGCGCACACACACACACACACAATTCTCTTGGGAAATTTTACCAAATCAGAAATGGTCCTTAAGGACTGTAGAGGTTGCACATTGTCGTTTTTCTCTCCCCCTCTTTGTTTTCTTTTCTCTCTTTTCTCTTCCCTTTCGTTTTGTGTTTGGGTTTGTTGTTTCACCCCCCAAAGTAGAGCTTGTATAGGTCTCTCTCTTGAGACAGACCTTTACAAGCTCTACTTTGGGGCGTGATACAACATACCCAAACTCAAAACGTATGGGTAGTGAAAAGAGAGAAGTGTTTACTTTGGGGTGTGAAAAACGACAATGTGCAACCCTAAGTTTTAAGACCATTTCTGATTTGGTAAAATTTCCCAAGAGAATTGTGTGTGTGTGTGTGTGTGCGCACGTATGCATGCATGTAAATTTTTTGGTGTAGTGATGTGTGTGGTGGTGTTCGTGGGTGTAGTATGTTGTGTGTCCCCTGTCCTGTGTTGTGGGGTGGTGGGTTGGTTGTGTGGGTGTGTGTATGCAATTGTGTGTTTTGTGGTGTGGTCTGTGTGTGTGTGCCTCTAGCACATATGCACAAATCCACCTACTTAACTGTTGTGAATTGCAGAATCAGATGACTCACAGTTTAAAAATTTTCACTTCTATATCACCGTTTAGTGTTGAAAACTCAAAGTCCTCACACAGTGTTCATTGTATACTGATATAAGTCAGAAAAACCTGATAACTTAAATCCATAATGCATCGAAATGGCAATCAGCACTGAGCAGTTTACTCAGTACGCTACATACGTACAAGGAAATTCTGAACGTGTCCTTGTTTCAACAGAAAACTTAAGAACTTTCATGAC
>JAWQFJ010001203.1:55649-85649 GCA_034096865.1 Theodoxus fluviatilis
ACTTGAAGGCTATCCTCACTTGTTCTGCACCTGTCACCTGCGTGTGCTCCACTTGAAGGCTATCCTCACTTGTTCTGTACCTGTCACCTGTGTGTGCTCCACTTGAAGGCTATCCTCACTTGTTCTGTACCTGTCACCTGTGTGTGCTCCACTTGAAGGCTATCCTCACTTGTTCTGTACCTGTCACCTGTGTGTGCTCCACTTGAAGGCTATCCTCACTTGTTCTGTACCTGTCACCTGTGTGTGCTCCACTTGAAGGCTATCCTCACTTGTTCTGTACCTGTCACCTGTGTGTGCTCCACTTGAAGGCTATCCTCACTTGTTCTGTACCTGTCACCTGTGTGTGCTCCACTTGAAGGCTATCCTCACTTGTTCTGTACTTGCCACCTGTGTGTGCTCCACTTGAAGGCTATCCTTACTTGTTCTATACCTGTCACCTGTGTGTGCTCCACTTGAAGGCTATCCTCACTTGTTCTGCACCTGTCACCTGTGTGTGCTCCACTTGAAGGCTATCCTTACTTGTTCTGTACCTGTCACCTGTCGTGTGCTCCACTTGAAGGCTATCCTCACTTGTTCTGTACCTGTCACCTGTGTGTGCTCCACTTGAAGGCTATCCTCACTTGTTCTGTACCTGTCACCTGTGTGTGCTTCACTTGAAGGCTATCCTCACTTGTTCTGTACCTGTCACCTGTGTGTGCTTCACTTGAAGGCTATCCTCACTTGTTCTGTACCTGTCACCTGTGTGTGCTCCACTTGAAGGCTATCCTCACTTGTTCTGTACCTGTCACCTGTGTGTGCTCCACTTGAAGGCTATCCTCACTTGTTCTGTACCTGTCACCTGTGTGTGCTCCACTTGAAGGCTATCCTCACTTGTTCTGTACCTGTCACCTGTGTGTGCTCCACTTGAAGGCTATCCTCACTTGTTCTGTACCTGTCACCTGTGTGTGCTCCACTTGAAGGCTATCCTCACTTGTTCTGTACCTGTCACCTGTGTGTGCTCCACTTGAAGGCTATCCTCACTTGTTCTGTACCTGTCACCTGTGTGTGCTCCACTTGAAGGCTATCCTCACTTGTTCTGTACCTGTCACCTGTGTGTGCTCCACTTGAAGGCTATCCTCACTTGTTCTGTACCTGTCACCTGCGTGTGCTCCACTTGAAGGCTATCCTCACTTGTTCTGTACCTGTCACCTGTGTGTGCTCCACTTGAAGGCTATCCTTACTTGTTCTATACCTGTCACCTGTGTGTGCTCCACTTGAAGGCTATCCTCACTTGTTCTGTACCTGTCACCTGTGTGTGCTCCACTTGAAGGCTATCCTCACTTGTTCTGTACCTGTCACCTGTGTGTGCTCCACTTGAAGGCTATCCTCACTTGTTCTGTACCTGTCACCTGTGTGTGCTCCACTTGAAGGCTATCCTCACTTGTTCTGCACCTGTCACCTGCGTGTGCTCCACTTGAAGGCTATCCTCACTTGTTCTGTACCTGTCACCTGTGTGTGCTCCACTTGAAGGCTATCCTCACTTGTTCTGTACCTGTCACCTGTGTGTGCTCCACTTGAAGGCTATCCTCACTTGTTCTGTACCTGTCACCTGTGTGTGCTCCACTTGAAGGCTATCCTCACTTGTTCTGTACCTGTCACCTGTGTGTGCTCCACTTGAAGGCTATCCTCACTTGTTCTGTACCTGTCACCTGTGTGTGCTCCACTTGAAGGCTATCCTCACTTGTTCTGTACCTGTCACCTGTGTGTGCTCCACTTGAAGGCTATCCTCACTTGTTCTGTACCTGTCACCTGTGTGTGCTCCACTTGAAGGCTATCCTCACTTGTTCTGTACCTGTCACCTGTGTGTGCTCCACTTGAAGGCTATCCTCACTTGTTCTGTACTTGCCACCTGTGTGTGCTCCACTTGAAGGCTATCCTCACTTGTTCTGTACCTGTCACCTGTGTGTGCTCCACTTGAAGGCTATCCTCACTTGTTCTGTACCTGTCACCTGTGTGTGCTCCACTTGAAGGCTATCCTCACTTGTTCTGTACCTGTCACCTGTGTGTGCTCCACTTGAAGGCTATCCTCACTTGTTCTGCACCTGTCACCTGCGTGTGCTCCACTTGAAGGCTATCCTCACTTGTTCTGTACCTGTCACCTGTGTGTGCTCCACTTGAAGGCTATCCTCACTTGTTCTGCACCTGTCACCTGTGTGTGCTCCACTTGAAGGCTATCCTCACTTGTTCTGTACCTGTCACCTGTGTGTGCTCCACTTGAAGGCTATCCTCACTTGTTCTGTACCTGTCACCTGTGTGTGCTCCACTTGAAGGCTATCCTCACTTGTTCTGTACCTGTCACCTGTGTGTGCTCCACTTGAAGG
Organism: Theodoxus fluviatilis; assembly: GCA_034096865.1. Taxonomy (NCBI): domain Eukaryota; kingdom Metazoa; phylum Mollusca; class Gastropoda; order Cycloneritida; family Neritidae; genus Theodoxus; species Theodoxus fluviatilis. The sequence continues at coordinate 58,010 of JAWQFJ010001203.1, forward strand.
CTATCCTCACTTGTTCTGTACCTGTCACCTGTGTGTGCTCCACTTGAAGGCTATCCTCACTTGTTCTGTACCTGTCACCTGTGTGTGCTCCACTTGAAGGCTATCCTCACTTGTTCTGTACCTGTCACCTGTGTGTGCTCCACTTGAAGGCTATCCTCACTTGTTCTGTACCTGTCACCTGTGTGTGCTCCACTTGAAGGCTATCCTCACTTGTTCTGTACCTGTCACCTGTGTGTGCTCCACTTGAAGGCTATCCTCACTTGTTCTGTACCTGTCACCTGTGTGTGCTCCACTTGAAGGCTATCCTCACTTGTTCTGTACCTGTCACCTGTGTGTGCTCCACTTGAAGGCTATCCTCACTTGTTCTGTACCTGTCACCTGTGTGTGCTCCACTTGAAGGCTATCCTCACTTGTTCTGTACCTGTCACCTGTGTGTGCTCCACTTGAAGGCTATCCTCACTTGTTCTGTACCTGTCACCTGTGTGTGCTCCACTTGAAGGCTATCCTCACTTGTTCTGTACCTGTCACCTGTGTGTGCTCCACTTGAAGGCTATCCTCACTTGTTCTGTACCTGTCACCTGTGTGTGCTCCACTTGAAGGCTATCCTCACTTGTTCTGTACCTGTCACCTGTGTGTGCTCCACTTGAAGGCTATCCTCACTTGTTCTGTACCTGTCACCTGTGTGTGCTCCACTTGAAGGCTATCCTCACTTGTTCTGTACCTGTCACCTGTGTGTGCTCCACTTGAAGGCTATCCTCACTTGTTCTGTACCTGTCACCTGTGTGTGCTCCACTTGAAGGCTATCCTCACTTGTTCTGTACCTGTCACCTGTGTGTGCTCCACTTGAAGGCTATCCTCACTTGTTCTGTACCTGTCACCTGTGTGTGCTCCACTTGAAGGCTATCCTCACTTGTTCTGTACCTGTCACCTGTGTGTGCTCCACTTGAAGGCTATCCTCACTTGTTCTGTACCTGTCACCTGTGTGTGCTCCACTTGAAGGCTATCCTCACTTGTTCTGTACCTGTCACCTGTGTGTGCTCCACTTGAAGGCTATCCTCACTTGTTCTGTACCTGTCACCTGTGTGTGCTCCACTTGAAGGCTATCCTCACTTGTTCTGTACCTGTCACCTGTGTGTGCTCCACTTGAAGGCTATCCTCACTTGTTCTGTACCTGTCACCTGTGTGTGCTCCACTTGAAGGCTATCCTCACTTGTTCTGTACCTGTCACCTGTGTGTGCTCCACTTGAAGGCTATCCTCACTTGTTCTGTACCTGTCACCTGTGTGTGCTCCACTTGAAGGCTATCCTCACTTGTTCTGTACCTGTCACCTGTGTGTGCTCCACTTGAAGGCTATCCTCACTTGTTCTGTACCTGTCACCTGTGTGTGCTCCACTTGAAGGCTATCCTCACTTGTTCTGTACCTGTCACCTGTGTGTGCTCCACTTGAAGGCTATCCTCACTTGTTCTGTACCTGTCACCTGTGTGTGCTCCACTTGAAGGCTATCCTCACTTGTTCTGTACCTGTCACCTGTGTGTGCTCCACTTGAAGGCTATCCTCACTTGTTCTGTACCTGTCACCTGTGTGTGCTCCACTTGAAGGCTATCCTCACTTGTTCTGTACCTGTCACCTGTGTGTGCTCCACTTGAAGGCTATCCTCACTTGTTCTGTACCTGTCACCTGTGTGTGCTCCACTTGAAGGCTATCCTCACTTGTTCTGTACCTGTCACCTGTGTGTGCTCCACTTGAAGGCTATCCTCACTTGTTCTGTACCTGTCACCTGTGTGTGCTCCACTTGAAGGCTATCCTCACTTGTTCTGTACCTGTCACCTGTGTGTGCTCCACTTGAAGGCTATCCTCACTTGTTCTGTACCTGTCACCTGTGTGTGCTCCACTTGAAGGCTATCCTCACTTGTTCTGTACCTGTCACCTGTGTGTGCTCCACTTGAAGGCTATCCTCACTTGTTCTGTACTTGTCACCTGTGTGTGCTCCACTTGAAGGCTATCCTCACTTGTTCTGTACCTGTCACCTGTGTGTGCTCCACTTGAAGGCTATCCTCACTTGCTCTGCACCTGTCACCTGTGTGTGCTCCACTTGAAGGCTATCCTCACTTGTTCTGCACCTGTCACCTGTGTGTGCTCCACTTGAAGGCTATCCTAACTTGTTCTGCACCTGTCACCTGTGTGTGCTCCACTTGAAGGCTATCCTCACTTGTTCTGTACCTGTCACCTGTGTGTGCTTCACTTGAAGGCTATCCTCACTTGTTCTGTACTTGTCACCTGCGTGTGCTCCACTTGAAGGCTATCCTCACTTGTTCTGTACCTGTCACCTGCATGTGCTTCACTTGAAGAAGAATCTTGAGTTTAAAATGTGCAGTGTTGATTCATGTTTGTCAATGAAAGCAGCAACTTTTAAAGAAAACCTTGTTAGAACTGTATCCCACTATTGTTAAACTGTTCTTTGTCTAGAACCAGCTGTATGAAACTTGAGTGCATTGAATTGGAAATGTCTGTATTTGTAAATCAATTTAGGGAAAGCATTCATGAAGTTGCTATTGGATTTGATGCAATCAGTGTGTGCAAGAATGCAGTGAATAATCTGTTTTTGTGAATGTTTCTCACCATGCTATTGTCATTGACTAGGCTTTGCTACTTGCATTTCTGTGGTGATTCAACCCAGGTCATGCATTTGCTTCGTTGCTTGCTTTTCAGATTGCCCACTTGCTGGTGATGTTCAAGACATTTGTGTCTGACTGGGGCCCAACAGCTGCAGAACTCATCAGCTACGTGGACCAGAATGTGGTATGACTACATTGCCTTTGTGGTTTTATACTTTTGGCATCTGTTGTAGACAGTGTGGTGGCGGTCCAGTCAGTATGGCTGTCAGAACTTTGCTGATCATTTTTGTTGATTTCATGCTCATTGCTTTGTGTGGTGTGTGTGTATAGTAGGGGTGCATGCTCACATATACACACACATGCATTTGCATATACATGCATGCGAGTTTATTTCATGCTTAGAGCACAGACTTTATTAAAATTTTTACTCTATACATCATGGCGACGATGGTGGTGGTGGTGGTCATGATGATGATGATGATGATGATGATGATGATGATGATGATGATGATGATGGTGATGATAGTGATGGTGATGATAGTGATGGTGATGGTGATGCAGGTGCCATCACCACAGTTACCACCCATCATGATGATGGTAATTCTATAAATGCACGGAGAATGATAAAGTGTGATAGATGACTGTGTTGGATCTTTTGCCATGATTTGATAATTGTTGCACATTTTAATGAACTCTCTTAATGTGTTTTTTTTTACAGGGAAAACTTGATGACTCACTTCCAGAGCCTTTCAGAGGAGAGATAAGAGGCATAGCCAATGCTACAGGCCTCAACCTGGGTAAGAAAAAAACATGTATGACACTCTACCTAGGGGGTAGTACAGATATTGCCTGTGGTGCTCATTTGAATACTGATGTTGGAAGCAACTAGATTTGAAGTGACCAACATTGCTGCTCTGAATATTGTGTATAATTCTGAGTTTTTGTTCGTTCGTTTGTTCGTTCTTAGTGGGATTAGCCATACTGTTACAATGACTATAGAAGAGGATGACGGATGTCTTCTGGTTCAGATATGCCAGTGATGGGGTTAAGTACTTTATCCAGATCTGATATTAACTGCATGAAATTGATTTCATTGCTAGTGACAGAAACTTTTTTTCAACTTTACACATTAAAGCCAACCCCATCCTGATATTTTATGTTGAGATTAGCAATTATCATTTGATTAATATATTAAATTTTTTCAGTCATGAATAAGAATGTCATAGGTTATAGGTTCAGCTAGTCCAAATGTAGTTGATGACCAAAACTATTGTTTAAAAAAGACACCATGGTCCGTGTATTAGATTAAAAAAATTCTATAAAAATGCATTTGTTAGTTTTTTATTTTTACCTTATAACTTTAATATTTTACTGAGATCCTTTGCTCTGTTCAAGCTCTCTCTCATAGTCATTTTCACAAATTGATTTTTTAATATTGTAATTGTCAGGTATGATGATATAACACCAAATGCAATACAGTTTATGCTTGCAAGTAGAGGAAACATGCATGGATAAGTTACAGTGTTGATTAGCTTGCATTAATGTGGGGTTTGTTTCCGTTTGCCAAAATGACTGATTTCATCTTACTTTTTGAACGGAAGCACACTTGGACATAAGGTTACTCTTTGTTTTGTTCTAATGTGACTTTGTCTCATTACAGGAGAGGTAGTCTTGTACAACATTTTCTACGAAGTGTTCACCTTCTGCACGTCCATAGTGGGCGAGGATCCCCAGGGTGAGGACAGCTGACAATTGGCATGAGAGCAGCCAGGCGTGCCTGTCCATCCTCACTTCCCTTTTCTCCTGAGATCATCTGTGTAAATGCTAGGCTTGCCTTTTCCATTCTATCACAGATGCAGAAGCTCTTTTCATCTGGAGAGTTGAATGGTGTAAGAAAGAGATGTTTTCTGTGATATACTTTTTATCACTTCCACAATTTTAAAATTTACTTTGCAAAGATCCTGAATGCTGAACCTAACAATTTATTACTTTTCTGATAGTTATTGTGATAAGGAAGGGAAGATGGGACAGCACGCAGTTTGTTGTTTACAGTCAATTTTTACCCGATTCATATTTGAATCCCCGTAGAGGAAAGACAGAAGTGTTGTGGGACATCCGATAGGGACTGAATCTTTGACCTCCTGGTGAATATCAGGAAGCTCTAACCACTGAGAATGAGATACTGAGATCCTTGACAATATCTGTCTACATGACTGATTTGTTGATGTCACTACTTTTGGCATGAATGATCTGGTCTTGCATGCCTGAAAGCACTTTTCTGTTGAGCATGTGCTAGCAGTAAAAAACCTCTCTTTCCCCACTCAATCTGTTGAGCATGTGCTAGCAGTAAAAAACCTCTCCTTCCCCACTCAATCTGTTGAGCATGTGCTAGCAGTAAAAAACCTCTCTTTCCCCACTCAATCTGTTGAGCACGTGCTAGCAGTAAAAAACCTCTCCTTCCCCACTCAATCTGTTGAGCACGTGCTAGCAGTAAAAAACCTCTCCTTCCCCACTCAATCTGTTGAGCATGTGCTAGCAGTAAAAAACCTCTCTTTCCCCACTCAATCTGTTGAGCACGTGCTAGCAGTAAAAAACCTCTCCTTCCCCACTCAATCTGTTGAGCATGTGCTAGCAGTAAAAAACCTCTCCTTCCCCACTCAATCTGTTGAGCATGTGCTAGCAGTAAAAAACCTCTCCTTCCCCACTCAATCTGCTGAGCATGTGCTAGCAGTAAAAAACCTCTCCTTCCCCACTCAATCTGTTGAGCATGTGCTAGCAGTAAAAAGCCTCTCCTTCCCCACTCAATCTGTTGAGCATGTGCTAGCAGTAAAAAACCTCTCCTTCCCCACTCAATCTGCTGAGCATGTGCTAGCAGTAAAAAACCTCTCCTTCCCCACTCAATCTGCCCTCAAGTCACACAGGGGTTTTGGTTTTGGTTTTGTAATAAGAATTTCAAAAGTGACTGATTCATAAAACTATGGTGCTTCTCCAAATTTGAAAAAGTGTAATAACTCATGTCTTGCAGTGGTTTATCATACTATTTTCTCTCATGTGGTCAAGGGGAGATAATTCATGTACAAGTCTGAATTTTCCACATATATGGGAAAACTACACATTTGGTGTGTTAGGCTTGTTTGTATTTGTGATTTGATTTTGACAGCAAAGTTTTGCATGATTCAAGCTGAACACGTTGAACTCATTGCATTTCTTTGCAGGAAACCTCTACCATGCAAGGAATCTGGACTTTGGCCTTTTCCTGGGGTAAGGACTTTCTGCTGTTACTAATGTTACAAGTGTGCTGGAGCACTTGTAGCCACCCTGTCTCTCTCCTTCTCATTCTAATCAGCTCTAATGATTCTTTGTGATGAATTGCCTCAGAGCCTACCAATAGAAAAAGGTATCCATCCATAGATCCCACCTGCCTTACCCAGATGACTTTGTGCAAGTACTGCAGCACTAATGGAAGCTGACGTCAATGTTATTTCTTACTTGTATGCGCCACAATTAAATCGGCTGCATCAAATGAATTATATCTTATTAAATAAGGAATTCAAGAAATGCTGTGCTGATTTTTCCTCAAGTTTTTAAATGAGAGCTTTCTTCTTGATAAGAAGCCAAACTCTGATCATGTTAGCTACCACAAGAAAACCCTTTTCTTATTTTTTAAAGTTAGGAAATAACCTGCAGCAAGGCAAGACAGATCATTATGCATTAAGGAGTGAAGCATTCTCTAAATTTTGCAAATGTCTAATTAATTATGTGTGTAACATGCTGCAGTGATAAGTTTTTGTATTATCTGGCACTGAGTAGTTATAGTCTTTAATTACCAGTGCCACCTCTAAACAAATCATTAGACTAGCCCTGTGTAGTGCATTAGCGGCCAGCTGGTCATGCCCTTGCTCTGGGCATGCTGCAGCATTAGGTACTATGCTGGAATTGCTTTGTGTTCTCATCTAGGAGTAAAATGAGTACCTGCCAGAGCTGATTTTTGCAGTTATTGAAAGAGGACTGGGTAGAATCATAGCATACTGCACAGTCCTCTTCTTGCCAACAGCTGGAAGACCTCAGATCATGCCTGGGCCATCACGGAGGCGCTGCGGCCCTGCATCACCAACGTGGAGTACCAGCGTGGCGGAAAGACCATCTTCAAGGCCGTGCACTTTGCTGGCTACATTGGTGTCCTCACTGGAGTCAAGCCAGTAAGTGCACATGTAGCTCATTTCTTTTGTGCCTGGGCACACACACAAACACACATATGCACACATGCAAACACACACTTGCACACACACGCATGCACACACACATGCATGCACATACACACACACACTCACACATGCAAACACACACATGCACACACACGCATGCACACACACATGCATGCACACACACACACACTTACACACACATGCATGCACACACACACACACTTACACACACACGCACACACACACACACTCACACACACATGCATGCACACACTCACAAACACACAAGCTAGCATTATATTAATCATATGGGCATGAAGAGGATGAGGGGAGTACGGTGGGGTATGCGTACATATCAGTGTAACAATGCCAATTAAGCATCAAATAAATAAAGTGCTGATTTGTACATTGATGCTCCAGTATGGTCAGGTTCTTAGAATTGTTCTTGGCCATGTCCTGAGTTTACTGGCATGAAAGTGAGGTGTCCAGGTCAGTCAGAAGTCCATGTCCTGAGTTTACTGGCATGAATGTGAGATGTCCAGGGCAGTCAGAAGTTAGTCGTGCAGCCAGAGCTTGAGGCCAGGCAGGCTGGCCCTAATGATCATTTCTTCAGTTGCAAAGTGGCACTTCCGAGGGAAATGTTTGAGCTCAGGAATGCTAAATCATTCATGGTGGTAAGTTTGTAATTTGTTTTTACTATATATGCTAATGTTATTCATGGAGGTGTTCAAGCCATAGTTACATAAGTGGAATCTGTGAATTCTGTGAAGGATGAACGGTACAATTTTTCTTGAGATTTTTAATATTTTTATTAAATGTGAATGTTTTTACCTTTGCAATTTGCTTTTTTTTCAGAAATACTTTACCTTGACTATGAATGAAAGATTCAACAAGGATGGTGGCTTCATGGGTAAATATGATTTTCTTTACTCTCGAGTCTTTCGTCTTGAAGTTTGAACTGTAATATCTCATTATCCAACCAATGAGTTTGTGTGAAGTTTTGTCATCACCGTGTGTCTGTGTCATTCTGTGTGTCTGTGTCATCACCGTGTGTCTGTGTCATTTTGTGATCATGTAAACGTAGTCCCACCCCCCTAACATTGTGCCAGTCGTTTAACTTTGTTCTTTTGATTATAATGTTTTTTGCTCCTTTATCTCTGTGACTTACCTGATGAAATCTCACTGGGCTTTTGGATTTTCTCTCATGTATTTCACTAAATATAATGTGTGTGTGTGTGTGTGGTGTGTGTGTGTGTGTGCGCACGTGTGTGTGTGTGTGTGTGTGTATTAGTTTATGTGTGTGTGTTTGTATTAGTTTATGTGTGTGTGCATCAAACACAAGACCTCTTGCTTGAAAGGCCAGCATCCTAACCACTGTCATACAGTTCCTGTCATGCTCACTGTACCAATGGCTGGTGATGCTTGCAGGCATCATAGAGTGGCTGCTGGGGGATCACTCTGCCACCTGGATGGGATTCCTGACACGTCAGGTGATGGAGAACGCCACCAGTTTTACAGAAGCCAAGAACCTTCTGTCCAACACCAAGATGCTGGCACCAGCCTATTTCATCCTTGGAGGCACCAAGTCTGGGGAGGTGAGCAAGGCATGCAGCACCCAGCCAGGGTGAATGGGGTAAAATCTGCCTTGTATATCATGATCTCAACTGTAGAAGTTCCAGTAGTGATGACTGTAAGTGGAGGCAGTTGGTAGATGATTCTTAGGGATTGGCTTTGGGGTTTGTCAACCCATTTTTTGCTGTGCATGGGTTGAACTTTGCGTCTTCCGGGGTGCTTTGAATGCATGTTAAGGTCTTTGTGATTTTATCCTGTCCTGATGTCCCCAGGGCCCACATCCAGAACGGCGAGTTATTTTAACCCTGATTTATCTCTAAACTCAGACGATTCCAACTGTCTGTTCCGCTCTCCATTGGCTGGAAACCAGTTTATATAGCAAAGCGCAACCTAGGATCCTCTGACGAGCGTACCTTATCTAACCGACCAAGATAACCCGGGGTTAGGGGATAAATCGAGTGTTAAAAAGATAAATCGCCGTTCTGGATACGGGCCCAGGTAACCTCCTCAGCAGTAAAGTTTGCCCCTGGCCCACCTACTGAAACAGGCCTTAAAAACCCCAGCAGCCAGAGGTTCCAGCTGAAGAGGAGAATAGCTGTGGCTGTGCTGTAGAGTTGGGCAAGGCAGGTGGCAGAGTGAGGCCTGGCTGCCCATGCTGCAGGCTGGACATGGACACTTCATTTGAAATCCGTTCAGGAGACAATACTTTATAAAACTGTCCAGACCCTTAAGTAGGATGCTTCCAGTGACATTGCAAAGATTGTAAAGGATTATGAGATGTGTTGATGAAAGTGACCAGTATACTGTAAATATTGCACATGCTGACATAGCCAAGCAATTTTTCCCCCCACATTATCATGATATTGTGATAATTCTGATTGTTGCAGTGTTTGTTAAGTGTTTGATGAGAAATTATACTTCTGTAGATACCAAGATGCTGTGTTTCTTCTCTTTATACTGTTACTTGTTAGATTTGGGGGGTGTGTGTGTGTGTGCATGCACATGCATATGTTGTGATTGTGTGAGTGCTCGCGCACACACACGTGTGCACGCTCACGCACACACACGTGTGCACACACACACATACACACACAGTGTGCACACACACACACGCATGTATGCACACTCTAACAAACGCACACACACGCACATATGCACACTCTAACACTAACACACACACACGCACACACACACACATATGCACACTTTAACACACACACACACACACACACACACATGCACACTCTAGCACATGCACACACACACACACACACACACACACTCACACATAGACACACACACACACACCAAGGGAAACTGCCAACATGATCCCGACATATCCCCAAGTAGGGTCTTCTCACTCTTTACATCTTGTTATCTCTGTACACAGGCTGTGGTCATCACTAGGTCCAGAGAAAAGGCACTGGACGTCTGGCCCATGAGTTCTGCTGGGGGCTGGTACATTCTGGAGACCAACTACGACCATTGGGAGAAACCCCTCTTCCTGGATGACCGACGCACACCTGGCAATATGTGCATGAAGGCCCTCACTCAGAAGGTTAGGATTATCTGGCCTTCCCTCTGTTTTCCTTCTTTTAGTTTTTTAGTGAAGGTTTTTGTCAGCACTGCCTCATGGACTTTGTCTCCCAGAGCACCATGGACACCATTGATGTTAGGAATACATCCTTTGAACTAACTCATCTGGTCAGGTCCTGATTATGAATGTACTAGCCACAAGATGCGAAATAACTCTGAACCTGCCCAACACTTAGATAATCATCATGATGCCTGCATATAAAAGCCAGATTTGATTTTCACTGAAAGTGACAGGACATTGCTGTCAATCCTGCTGATACTCTGTACAAAGGCAGCTAGATACTTCCAAGAAGTTCCCTGTGCGTGGGCTTTGTTCAGACTATCACTCACAGGAATCCTGCACCCACAGCTCTGTCTGGTTTGGGCGGATGGGTTTTACTTCTAGATTTTCATCACCTTATGGCATGAGTGTTTTGAAGCCTTGTACTGTCGCCATGACCATAGCCTTCACAGTGTCTTCCTTATATACTGGACATTTTGTAGTTGTGGTAGCAGACATTGTTTTTGCAGCTTCAAATGAGTATAGAAATTTGAAAGTTTGCTCAAATAATGTGATGTGCAGTTTCTGGGGGAAAGTAGAAGTCAGTAGTGATTCCAGACAAGGAACATTTCTCGTCATTTGAACTGTGATATTTAGTCTTTCTTTCAACTTAATTATTTTTTCCCTTCTATCAGGTATGCTGGAAATGATGTTCCTGAATTTCTCTGTGCAAATTACGGATGTGCACAACGTCACCAGAGGGATGTGAAACAGTTTTGGAATTTGGAGGATGGGTTTTGTAAAGGTTGCATGATTTCAACCAAAATGACCTTACATGCTGATAATATTTGCATGCTTTTTGCAGAATATGAATCTGGCTGGTCTCTACAATGTCCTAAGCTCCAAGCCTGTACTCAACAAGGTAGGGAACTCTCTCTTGAAGCTTTTCTCTATCTGTGCTCCAAGTTGGCAAATGTTACAGTTTAGAATTAGCTTTTTTCTGCACTTAATTCAGCTCTGAATTTTGTTTGCATTTGAGGCTATTTAACAAAACAAAAGTTGTTCCCAGGTACACTTAGCTTTTACCAATAGGTTTCTTCCAAACACATTCCCCCTGTGGGTCGGGGGTTGAAAGAATAGACCCACCACGTCTCCCTACATGATTCATAAGAGTCGAATAAATAGGGACATCATGACTTAAATTGCACTTACTTGGAACTCGTCTAGTGACGTTTGTGGTTCATGGCCTTACGTAGCCTCCAAAGGCTAAAAAGCAGTAAACTCCATCCATCCATCCATCCATCCAGACACATTTGTATAGGGAAATGAACTTCACTTTGCCACTTACTGTCTATTGCAATGTTGATTTTTACCTGGAGTGAAATCACTACTGTAAATGCTTAAAAATATGTTTTGCTCTAAATCTTTACATGCTTTTGACACACTGTTACACTAGTTAATATAAGGTCCAACCACATTTTTGTTGAAATTGTTCTACTTGCACTTTAAATGATCATGGTGGTGTCTGGTTTTCAGCTGACCACCTACTCAGCCTTGATGCAAGTAAACAATGGGACACTGGACACATACCTGCAGTACTGCCCTGACCCCTGCTTCCCCTGGTAAAAGTCAGGCTGTCTGACCATGCCTGCCTGGAGGTAGAGCAGTGATTTTGAGTTTTCATTCAACAGTCTTATGTTAAAAACATGCATGGATAGTGCAATGTAATTATTAATATCTGATTGAAATTACTGAAACTCGGAAACTATGGCAACTGCATTTGCAGCTTTCAATGCAATGACAGATATATTTTCTGTGTTCCCTGTCTTGCTTTTTCATCATACTGAGTCTGTTTTAGAACCGTTTCTGCAAGAATGGATTTCTCATGGTGGTGCCCTTGGCATTGTGCTTTGTACTGCATTGCATTCATGAATTGTTTGTGTGCCATGAGGTGCGATAACTTTCATCTTTGTAATGAAGGTGTGCCTTCACCATGCAAGTGTCAGGGTTCGTACAGGTCATGGAAAACCTGGAAAGTCATGGAATTTGATTTTTCATTCACATGCGAAGCAAAAGTGAGTCTATGTACTGAGCCGTGTCGTCCGTCCGTCCGGGCGTCCGGGCGTAAAAAACTTAAACGTTGGATTTTTCTCGGAGACTATTAAGTCTATCAACACCAAATGTGGCATGATGGTGTATGATGACAAGGCCTCAAAAAACATACATAGTGACTTGACCTTGCTTCAAGGTCAAGGTCACAGAAGCCATAAATGTGGTCTCAAAAACAGTCATTTTTCACATTTTCCCAATTTTCTCCCACGTTATTGAGAATGGCGACCTTAGCTACAAGTGGTATATAGGTCAAAGCATGCCCTATCTTTTGATACCAGTTTGGTTGACCTTGCTTCAAGGTCAAGGTCACAGGAGCTCTTCAAAGTTGGATTGTATACATATTTTGAAGTGACCTTGACCCTGAACTATGGAAGATAACTGTTTCAAACTTAATAATTATGTGGGGCACATGTTATACTTTCATCATGAGACACATTTGGTCACATATCATCAAGGTCAAGGTCACTTTGACCCTTATGAAATGTGACCAAAATGGGGTAGTGAACCACTAAAAGTGACTATATCTCCTGGTAGAAAGTGCCAATAAGCACCATTGTGCTTCCTATGTCTTGAATTAACAGATTTGTGTTGCATGACCTTGGATGACCTTGACCTTGGGTCAAGGTCACATGTATTTTGGTAGGAAAAATGTGTAAAGCATTTCTTTGTGTATGATGTCATTGGTAGGTTTAGTTGTTTGACCTTGACCTTGAAGGTCACCTGAAGGTCACGGTCATATAAAGTCAAGGTCATATAAAGGTCAAGGTCAAGCATGTGAGTCGTATGGGCTTTGCCCTTCTTGTTCATTTTCCAGGCCTGGAAAATCATGGAATATCAATTTAAGTCATGGAAATTCATGGAATTTAATACATTTATTTTTAAAAAAAGAAAAAAAGCTTTCTAGGCTGTGCTTCGCGCGATACTCTCAATCTATTTTTACATGCTGCGAACGACAGGAAAACGTGCCCTTGCATCTCATTGGTTAATTTTGAAGGCTCATTTGTCTTCTGCTTCCTGATTGGTTCTTTGGCTAGGTGACCTGGTTTCATTTTCACGCCAGTCGGGTCAGTTTGTTCAAACGAGGAGAAAGTGAAAAGAGCTTGTTTTGTTTGTGGTGCAGTGTTTCTTTGAGATTATCATCATGCCTAGAAAGTGTCGATTTCAAGACACTTGGACATGAGACGAAAAATACCGTGAGTGAGTGAAACTGAATGGGATGGCAAAGTGCCGATTTTGTGAAAAAGAGTTTGATGTGTCCAACATGGGAGAGGCAGCCTTGAAAGCCACATGAAGAAGGGAGACATGAAACTACTGGCACCAGGCACATGCTAAAAAACACCAAAAAGAAAAGAGCAGAAAGTCAAACAAATATCTGATTGTTCAGTTCAGTTCAGTTCAGTTCAGTTCAGTCTCTTAACCCTGAGATGGGTTGTTGAGGCACCACTGATGACTTTCGGACAATCTTCCTCCATCGATCTCTATCCTCTGTGGCTCGCTGTGAGTCAGCAAAGGTCAAGCCTGTCCACTCTTTGATGTTGTCTTCCCATCTCTTTCTCTGCCTGCCTCTTCTTCTCCCACCTGGTACGGTATTTTGTTCACACTGCAAAAAATGCTGAGAGTGCTTCAAAGGTGATGGTACCAGCTAGCGCTGGTACGCTGGTCGAAACTAGGCCTGCACCCACTGGCAGTGGCACTAGATCTACTGGGATTGACACTTTCGTGACAACAGAGGACACACTGAAAGCAGAAATATTTGTGGACTTTGAAAATGGTCACCTCCCACTTCTCATTCTCCAGTACCTGTTCATCAAGTTCATCAAATTCAGCTTTCCTTTTCTTGTTCTTCTTGGCTTTCTCTTTCTCATCTCTCTCCGTTTTCAAGAAAGCACCTGAGAAGGCGGCAGATGAATATGGTGAGGCAGCCTTGAAAGCCACATGAAGAAGGGAGACATGAAACTACTGGCAAAGTTCAACGCTATGCGGAAATCTGCAAAGGCAAAAGGAGAAGAACTGAAAACAGTTCAAGAAGAAATCAAGGCCAAAGTTCAGGAAATTGCCAATTCAGCCCAGTAAATGTTGTGAACTTGCCATTTCTTGGCTTTCAGTCCCAATGTAAATAAACTGATTGCATACTGACAGTGGGAATGTGAACACACTATCGTGCTCCTTCACACTAAGAACTGAAGTGTTACAACAACAAAAAATGCTCACTAGATTCTCACTAGATTGCTAACTTTCTATTTCAAATTACTGGATTTTTGCAATTAAGAAAGATTTGCAAAAGATGAAAGTAATGTCCATTCATGATTTGTTTATTAACTTGCATTTGTCAGTTTTTGAATCAATCTGCTGTAAAATATAATAAAAAGAATTAAAACTTTTTTTTACAACGGGTGTATTGTGCGTGAGTTTGGTCGCACGCCATACACTTTTCTCTTTAAAACTGTCATGTATCACAGTACTCTAAGTCATGGAAAATGTTATTGAGGCTCATTGAAAGTCATGGAAAAGTCATGGAATTTTGTATCTAAAAACCTGTACGAACCCTGAGTGGGCTGAAAGTTCACTCTTGGCCTTTGTAACAGCCTGATAACAGGAAGATGTTACTTTTCATATCTTACTTCACCCATACCTGCACACAATGCCACTCCTATTCCTATCCTTGATATATCTGTCTTGACAAGAAAAAAAGAGGGAAGTCATTTACATATCTATTTTTTTAAAACAACCTTCCTTTCCATGACAAGATCTTTTTTATTTTGATAAGAAATTGTTACCTTTATATGCAATTGTGACAGAATGAATTGACTGTGCCAAGTTGAATTAGTGTTTATGGAATGGTTGCTGTAGCACTGCTATCTTAGCAATCACTGATGTGAATGACAGAATATATCTTTTTAAAGTAATGTATGTGATGCATTCCAGACTTTCTATGTTTGAAATGTGAATATAGTTGTTAATGTTGTTTCAAGAAAAACAATGTTGTTTCAAGAAAAACCACACATGAAATGTTCATAGAATTTTTTGTATATACTGTTGGTGTGTTTTTCTCTGATGTGATGAGGTATTTGAATTGTTATGTCACTTTTTTAACGTCATGCTAATAAATGTTTTATATCAGAGAAGAAAGCCTTTTTGATGTTGAATCACAATTGTTTATTTTGTTATATCATATTTCAAAAGCTGCCAACTCTTCCAATTTTGTCTGGACATTCCCAATTTTTGGTCTCATCTCCCAACCTACTAATTTTGTTGATTTTCTCCCAATTATTGAATATCTTGCACTGAAAAAAAAGTTTCTTTTCAGTATTTTGTTTTACTAAATATAAATTCTGTCTTTAAATCTTGCATGGCTATCTTGCACTTGGTGGCAAAGCATTAGATTGCTACCCAGCCTGGGAAGCGGCAACGCAAAAGCATTGCAGAACAGTTGACACAGATTTGCGAGGGGGAAAAAATATGACAAGAAATTTAGGCATGAGTGGGGAGAAACATTCCCATACATCAAACCTTCAACAGGTCCTTGAAGTGCCTACTGCATGTGATAACATTTGTCAGTTGGAAGTGGTGGACTTGATGAAATTTGAAAGCAATTGAAACGGCCAAGCATCAGAAATGTGCCTTCGACTTTTGAGGCACAAAGGTGCTAGATGCTTTTGTGATCACCAAAAGCAAAGAAAATATTTCCCCTATATCTACGAGCACATTGTACCACTTGCAGCTGCCAGTAGTGCCATTAGGTAGGTTAGCAGTTTCAGTGACGTCATGTGTAAGCAGCTTCTACCAAGGCTGACCCCCTGTGGGTTCGGGGTAAGAATTGACCCACCGGTTCTCCCTACGCAATTCGTAAGAAGCTAATAACTAGGGACACCGTGACTTGAGATTAGCGTTTTCTCTAAACTGATCCAGTGATTTTCGTGCATAATGGCCTTAAATAGCCTACAAAGCTGATAGGCTGAAAACACCATCCATCCATCCATCCCTCTAGCAAGGCTGAAGGATTCATGGAGGGAACCTTTTGCCTGCAGGAATTGTGAGGGCTAGGTGTTCATTTTACTGTTTGACTGTGGGCAGATGTGTGTGAAGTCATGGTTGGGTCTCTCTTCCTTCTCCCCCCCCCCCCCCCCCCCCCCCCTCCTTTTTAATATTTATGTATTTGTTTTGGGATGGGTGGAGGAATTAAAAAAGTTTTGCTCAGAGTCTGAGTGTGCTTGGATACAGGACCTGTCATCCAATTAATTGCTTTGTATGGGTTGAGGGCAAGATCTTCCAGAGTGGTTTGAAAGCGTGGCTGGATCTGAATTCAACAACCTGATCCTGACCTGCTGCCTCCTTGCCTGCTTGGGACCGCCCCTGGCGGAACTACTGGAGCAGGCCCTGAAAGCCCAGCAGCCCCTGGCGGAACTACTGGAGCAGGCCCTGAAAGCCCAGCAGCCCCTGGCGGAACTACTGGAGCAGGCCCTGAAAGCCCAGCAGCCCCTGGCGGAACTACTGGAGCAGGCCCCTGGCGGAACTACTGGAGCAGGCCCCTGGCGGAACTACTGGAGCAGGCCCCTGGCCGAACTACTGGAGCAGGCCCCTGGCCGAACTACTGGAGCAGGCCCCTGGCCGAACTACTGGAGCAGGCCCCTGGCCGAACTACTGGAGCAGGCCCCTGGCCGAACTACTGGAGCAGGCCCCTGGCGGAACTACTGGAGCAGGCCCCTGGCGGAACTACTGGAGCAGGCCCCTGGCGGAACTACTGGAGCAGGCCCCTGGCGGAACTACTGGAGCAGGCCCCTGGCGGAACTACTGGAGCAGGCCCTGAAAGCCCAGCAGCCCCTGGCGGAACTACTGGAGCAGGCCCCTGGCGGAACTACTGGAGCAGGCCCCTGGCGGAACTACTGGAGCAGGCCCCTGGCGGAACTACTGGAGCAGGCCCCTGGCGGAACTACTGGAGCAGGCCCCTGGCGGAACTACTGGAGCAGGCCCTGAAAGCCCAGCAGCCAGGGGTTCCAGCTATATGAGGGAGAGCATTGAGCGCCTCAGATAGGTTTTGATCACACTGATTTATCCTCCACTCCAGACGGCGAAAGAGTTCATGCGTAAGTGTTAATTATAGTCGACGAGAAAGGTTTCTGTAGCTTTTTGCCACAGTCATGGACAGCTGTAAAGTAAGGAAGATTGCTTCGAGTGATGTGAATGGAAGGAAATGGGTATTCAGGAGGATTTAACTCGCACTGCTCTTGCTTCAGTTGTTCTGCAGTATCGCCCACTATACCTTCTGAGGCAGTCACCGGTAACTTAAGTGGTGTTGATTAGTGGGAGCATTCTGCACATTTTCCCGACTGCCACGAAGAAGATCGGTTAGAAAAGCTGACCCGAGTTTTGAAATCTCGGCCTTACAGTCACGTGACTCGCACGCCCGGGGAGTTATGCTAAGATCCGGCCGCGTTAATGTATCTGCGTTTTGTGACAAACGTCTTGCTCGGCGATACTGAACTCCATGCACCTTAACGGTCCGCGTGATTCGGGTGTAATCTTAAGCTAAACGACATTTATAAATGTCCGTTCTCGCGAGAAATGCCGAGATTTGAAACTCGGGTACAGTGTCCGGAAATTTTGGTGATAACGACCATTTCAGCGTTAGAAAAGGGTGTACTCAAGGGGAGACCACTCTAATCGATCTGGCTGCAGTCCTTCAGCTAACGTTGTGGAAAGCGCAGTCTGTAATGGTACTTGGTGCTTTTTTGCCCTTTGCTGGCTACTCTGGTCACTCCTTAGAATTTTCTAACAGGCAGAAAGGTGTGGCGCATGCAATGAGAATGGACTAACACTTATCCAAAATGTCCGTCAAATATATCCTTCCTGCCTTGTAAATGCACACTGGAGGATTTCAGCAAATTCTAATCACTTCACTAAGTGTAGATTGAGAAAAACGGTTTGTACGTGTACGTTTTGTGCATGCGCGAGTTCTGAACGGCTGCTTTGCTAAAAGAATACATGCAACGTGCCTCGAAAGGAACTATTCTGGTTGGCATTTCAAAAGAAATTCCTTGATTCGCACTGGAAGCCGAATACATTGTCATAAAACATTTTGGGTGTATTTTTGTCTCTACGAATCTTTGATAAGTACCCTACAACACCACGCGGGATTTGTCTTTGAACTACAACAATGTCACTGTTGTATGTACCAAGTTATCTTCCCTTGTCCCGTAGTCTGGACGACCGTTGGGGCACCACAGATGATCTGGCAACCAGCTCTCTCCATTCCTCTCGCCTCTCGGACTGTCTCAAGGCTTCGCTGAGCCTCATCCCTGTCCACTCTGAGACGTTGTCCTCCCATCTTTTCCTTTGTCTGCCTCTCCTCCTCCCTCCTTTTACTGTGCCTTGTAGCACAGTCTTGGCAAGCCCTGACGATCGTGAGACGTGCCCATACCACTTTAGTTTGCGTCTTTTCACAGTGGTCAGTAGTTCTTCATGGGGCCCGATGGCTTGCCTGATTCTGTTTCGGACTTCCTCGTTTGTGATGCGGTCTTTGTAGGAGATGCCGAGGAGTCGTCGAAAGCATCTCATTTCCATGGCCTGTATCCTTCTCTCCAAGTCAGCTGTTAGTGTCCATGACTCACAGGCATACAAAAATATGGACATGACCAGGGCGCGCATCAGTCTGATCTTTGAGCTGAGGACTATGTTCCTGTCCTTCCAGATGGTCTTGAGTTTTGTGTGTGCTGCTGTGGTCTGAGCAATTCTGGCGAGTATTTCAGGTTTGGATCCTGCATCTGTGACAATTGCTCCCAGGTATTTGAAGCTGTTGACGGTTTCCAGTTTCTCGCCACATACCTTGATGTCAGTGCTGATGCCGTTGGTGTTGTTGGTCATCAGTTTGGTCTTCTCTGCACTGATCTGCATGCCAAAATTTGTGGAGGTTGTGTCTAAGCGCTCCACTAAGTTCTCCAGCTCCTTTTCACTTCCGGCCAGGCCATCTATGTCGTCTGCAAAACGTAAGTTTGTGATTGTTCTGCCGCCAATGCTGACTGTCCCCTCGTGGTCTTTTAGGGCGTCATTCATTATTCTTTCCAGGAAGATGTTGAAGAGGGTGGGAGAGAGCAAACAGCCTTGTCTCACTCCGACTGTGGTTCTGAACCAGTCCCCAATGCTGCTGTTGAAGTATACGGCACTTGTGGCATTGTCATACAGGTGTTCTATGACTCTGATCAGGTTGGCGTTGATGTTGTACAGCCTCATGGTAGCCCACAGTGCTACATGCCATACCCTGTCGAAAGCCTTCTTAAAGTCCACGAAGACGTGGTAGAGGTCCTGTTGGTGTTATAGGTACCTCTCGCACAGTATCCTGAGGTTGAAGATCTGCTCCGTTGTACTGCGCCCTTGTCTGAAGCCTGCCTGTTCTTCAGCGATGATCTTCTCTGCTTATGGCTTCAGTCTGTTCAGTAAGATCTTCAGCATGACTTTGCTCGGGTGGATGAGGCTGATAGTTGTGTAGGTCTGGCATAGCTGTAAGTTGCCTTTCTTGGGGAGGGTGATGATGAGGGACTGCGTCCACGGTGTAGGCCACTCCCCCGTCTGCCAGATCTTGTTGCAGATGGTCAGTAAAGCATTGATCAGCTCTTCCCCACCTGCCTGCACCAGCTCTCCTGGGGTGTTGTCCACTCCTGCTGACTTCCCCTTCTTCAGCGATTTCATTGCTGCTTCCACTTCTACACGAAGGATGGGGTGGTCGTGGTTGGTGGTTGCTGGAGGGACATTTGGTACCTCTGGGTCTCCCGTGGTTCTGTAGTTGTAGAGTTCTGAGCAGTATTCTGTCCACCTCTTTAAGATGTCTTGTTCTTCCGTCAGACACTTTCCGTCCTTGTCTTGTATTGTGGTGGTTCGCCAAGTTATAGTAACAGCTTCATAACCTGTGACATTCTGCTATGAGATTTTGTTGTTCAATAATTATTATTATTCTTGGCGCATCTACATTGCCTGACTTCATCCGCTATATGCTACTCGCATACTCTAAACAGTTCTTTGCTACGCGACAACGATATCGACGGGCTGAATTTCAGCTGAGTCTGGATATTACCCGCTCTCCGACTGAAACATTTTTGTATGATTTGACGCATTTTGTTATAAATGAGTAAGTTTCGAATTATTGTCAATACTGGGAAAAGATTGCGAAATAACTGGACCATTCCTGATTTCGTTTTTGTTAACACATGCGCTGATTGAATATAATCTTCCTGCAAATGTGACCAGTTGAGATAAAAAGTCGCACTTTTAGCCATGTACTTGAGAAACCTAATTCACCTGGGCTCAGTAGAGGCTTACAAAAGCTTGGAAAAGCTGGTAACTTGTGTTTTGATTGATATGTTGCTTTGCTGGAGCGCTGTTGACGATTACTAGTTTAAGTTGGGTAGATTAGGCCGGAGAGAGAAAAAAGGGAGGTCGACAGAAAGAAAGTGGGAGACATTTGGAGACACAGTCGGTGAAAGGGGAAGAGGGCAAGACAGAAAATAGAAGGGGTGAAAGGCTAAAGGGCACACAGTTCTCTTAAGACTGAGCTGTCGGGTAGGGCGTCTGCAAGCGTGGACTGAAATGCGTCTGCCTAATGATAACAATGACAGTGATCACGACCACGACAGTAATAAAGATTATTTTAATTATTATAATAATACATATTTAAGACACCAATAATGACAGTAATAATGTTAGGGGAAAGCGGGACACAAGGCACCCACCCCCCTTTTTATTTTCAAGAACTAGTGTTCTTTGAAAAGATGCACAAAGTTAAACAGAGTAAACCATTTGAGGATATCAATATCCAACAAAATATGCATGCTTTTTTGTGTAATCACGAGACCAAATATGTTTAAATGAATTTCCTTTTTTGATTGTGAACTTCAGTGCTTTAATTCGGGGCATTAGACTCCAGGATGTTGCAACATTGCTTCATTCCCACATCCCTTGGGCTCCAACATTTGTCCAGGATAAACCAGTGGTAGATGTCGTCATACCGTCGCTGGTGCTCATGAGGATTCTTCGCCATTTTTCACAGTTGGCACAACGGCTTGGCGAGGTAGTGAGAATGGGAGTAGTAGGACTGACCGAGTCTGTAGACGTAGGTTTCGAAGTCCACACGGAGCTGCCTCTTTAGTCTAAGCATTGCTTCGTATCTAGCGTCATCTCGATCTAAGGCTGCCAAAACTTCTGTCAGCTCCTTTGGCCCGGAAAATTCCTTGGCGTCGATGTACGAGCCCTTAGAAGCAAAGTCCTCGTATGGTTAAGAAGCCATTACCAAGAGACTAGTTGAGAAGTCATTACCTAGAGATGGGTTACGTAGTCATTACCAATTAGACTGCATGAGATGTCATTAGCAAAAGACTGGTTGAGTAGCTATTAGACATAGAAGGATCACGAAACCATTACCAAGAGAATGGTTGAGTAGCCATTCGCAAGAGACTAATTGACTGGCCACGAACAAAAGATTGGTTGAGTAGCCATTACATAACAACTGTTTGAGTGGCCATAAGCAAGAGACTGGTTAAGTAGCCACAACAAGAGACTGGTTGAGTAGCCACGAACAAGAGTGGTTTAGAAGCTATTAGCAAGAAACTGTAGCCATTGTCAAGAGACTGGTTGAGTGACTATTTGTCAGAGACAGGTTAAGTAGCCACAAGCGAGAGACTGTTTAAGAAATCATCAGCAAGAGACTGTTTGAGAAGCCATTATGAAGAGACTGATTGAGTAGTCATCAAGAGGAGACTGGTTAAAAAGCCACAAGCAAGGGACTCATTGAATAGCCATTAGGAAGAGACTGGCTATGTAGCCGTTTAGTAAGAAACTGTAGCCATTATCAGAGACTGGATGAATAGTTATTAGGAAGAGACTGGTTACATAGCCATTAGCGAGAAACTGGTTACGTATCCATCAGCGAGAGACTGATTACGTAGCCATTAGTGAGAGACTGGTTATGTAAACATTAGGAAGAAACTGGTAAAGAAGCCATTATCGAGAGGATGTTTACGTAGTCATTAGCAGGAGACGGAGTATGCTTAACAATTCGTGACCGAGGGTCCTGCAGTGGAAGTGCGAAGAACAGGGACAAAAGAGACCCACTGTATGCTTTATGAACACGCTGAAGTACATAAGAAGAAGGGTGAGGGTGGAGTTCGGAGGGGGGGGGGGGGGGGGGATGTTGGAGGTGTTGAACCACATAATGGTCCAGGGGGCAAGGGTCAACGTAAAGACCTACATCCAAAGCAACAGGACACCGATGTCCACGTACCTGGACATGGTCTTGCAGTTGCTGCCCACCCAGGCAGCCACACCTCGTTTCTTGGAGGCCATCACTGACGTCAGGTTGGTCTGCGGACTTGCGCTGTCATCAGCCCTTGTCTTGGTCGGGTCCGACCCAGCCAGGGGGTCCACAGAGACTGGATTAGACTGGTTTGTTTGCGCCAGAGTGATAACCAGGCCATAGGGAGTCCACACGTCCGAGTCACGTCGGTAGGTGGTGGTCCAGTTGAAGACAGAGCGCCAGGCTCGGCCCTGTAGAAGACTTTCTGTGTGAGTGAGTGTGTGTGTGTGTGTGTGTGTGTGTGTGTGTGAGAGAGAGAGAGAGAGAGAGAGAGAGAGAACGAACGAACGAACGAACGAACGAAACATTTATTGCGTAGGCCTTCTCCAAGCCTGTTGCAGAATTATAATACATCAAAAGAACAAAATCAATTGCACATATTTTCCAAGACTGGCAACCAGTCTTGATCGAGGCGCGTACGCGGAGACAAGCGAGAGTCATGCAGCGACACCTGAATCATGGCTTCCGTGCTGTCCGCCTTGGCTGCTGCCGTCTCAGGGTTAGTCTGTCGCCATCTCCATGGCTACTGCCGCACTCAGGGCCTCGGACTGGGGCTGTGTCTGGTGGACGGACTTGCGTAGGCAGTCTGGGGGTAGCAGGCCATTGTGTCTCTCTCCTGTCGGAACAGGACGGAATGGGGCGATCATATGGGGAGCCGACACCACGGCCACCCCCATGCCTCTCCGCGCCCCCCTCCGCAGCCTTCACTTCAGGGAAGGTGGCTAGACACGACTGGGCAGCCGCACTCCTGCGCTCTATCTCCTGCAGTACCTTCCTCACACTGTCTGGAAGATCTTTGGATGGTTCCTGGTTCGAAGGCGCCTCGGATGGAAGAGGCGACGCGCAGACGTGTCTCAGATCGGATGGGGGGGCATGTCGTGGAAACTCGCTCCCGTCTCTGTTGACACGGTTGGGCTCATTAGAAAACTCTGGTGAAGGGTGATCCAGCTCATCTCTGGCAGCTTGTGCGGCTTCCTTCTCCCGGAGCTGCTGGAACGCTTCCATGGGTTCCCTCCTGACGGATTCTGCAAACTCCTCATGTGATTGCAATGTTGGAGGGTTTTCTGCAGTAGAACACAGTGTGTCAGAGGACACAACACACACAGCTGGCGGCGCGTCGATGTCCTCGCCCGCGTCAGCATGAAACGCACGATCCTCTCGCCGGGCTTGCGAATCTCGTGCAGCAGGTTTGCTATATTTGAAAATGTTCGAATGTTCTCTATTTTCAACATCGAAGTGAGTAGAAGTGAGAGAATCAAATCGTGACTGCTCACCAAGCCTGTTGATGTGCTCTTGGCGTCGTTGTTGATCTCGCCGCACTTGTGCCGGTGGTTTTCTTCTCCAGCAGCCGGTGGAACGCGCTAGGAAAGATGGCTGGCCGCCCCGACGCACAAAGCGAAGCACTACGACCGTAGTTTCATTCTCAGCAGCAACTTTCCAAGAGGACAGCTCCTCAGAAACAAGCAGTGTAGAAAGCGAGGCCTCAACAACACCTGGTAGTCCAGATACTGGCATTTCGTCCACACTATTCTGACGAACCGGCAAACTTTCGGCGGAGCGACGTTAACACGTCTTGTCTGGTCAGCGAGCGAGCCGGAAGTGAGAGAGAGAGAGAGAGAGAGAGAGAGAGAGAGAGAGAGAGAGAGAGAGAGAGAGAGAGAGAGCTCACCTGTCCCAGATGACGCTTTGGAGGCGTCTTGGGAAATTGAGTCACGTGGGCATCGAAGATCACCACCGGAACATCAGGCAAGCGAGTTTTGTCAAAGGTCACGGTGCAAAGGTCAGGACACATGTTGGCGAAGTTCCTGAGGGTGGCAGGGACGTATCCAACAGGATTGATCCAGAGTATGGCAGGCTCTGACTGAGTTCTTGGTTTCAGCCCCCAAAGTCCTAATGATGCTGGGCGAGGTGTACAGGGCAAAGGGCAAAGGTGAGGTGAAGAATTCCCAAACGAGAACGATGCCCAGAGCATAGGAGATGAGTATTGCCTTGAACCATGAACTTCCGCTTCTCAATATCATCGCGTCCTGTTATGATAAAACAAGTCACAACAAGTGTAACTTATCAAATAAAAATTCTTAAACGAGATATGTCCAATTTGCAGTTGTTTCCAAATTAATAGGATGTAGTTACTGTCTTCAGAGCGGTTGCGACAGTGGATCCATCTATACTGCCGGGTATTAATCGGATACGGAGGTAACACTAGCAAGACACGAAGAAGTTCCTTAACCGAATGAACTTTGTATCCCGAGAAGAATAATCGAAATTTTTTCCCCATTGCAAATCGACCAGATTTATACACAAATAAGAGATCATTTCGTCGTAAAGAGTAAAATTTATACCACCCTTTGCAGGATAAAAGGCACGTCCACTCCAGTGCGTAAAACAAGAAATACACTGATGAAAAGGCCACCCCGTAGGCTGGATGATACGCCCCAGTAGCTGACTGGGAACGACACGATAAAGTGAAACTTGCAGCCAGACTTCGTCTTCTGCATTCAAATTTCGAAATATGTCAATGTGTCATCTTAGCCCTCTTTAAGTGATACGACGGGCTGTAAATGTTGCGTCTAGCATTGCCTTTTCATTCTTGTCCCTCATTGATTATTCAGTTTCTCGATGGCATGTTAAATATGCACAATGTGCATGTATGGTGCACATATGCACCATCGATGAGATAATTAATGTGTAAAATCCATATATCAGTTGAAAACAAGTTTTCTCTGCTACAGACTGAGCCTAAGTTGATAACAGGCATATACAATTATAGACCACGCATTTAAGACGTGTTCTGATTGGGCGAAGCTTCGGCGTACTTCGCCGACGTTGCGACTTCGCGTAAGTGATTCGGGAGGTTCGCCAAGTGTCCGAAGTTCGAAGAAGACTTCGGTGATCGTGTTCTTCGAAGTCCGATGTATACTTTGACGAAGTAGGCCGAAACTGCGTCCTGATGGATCATATCAGATCGCTCTTTCATTTGGGAGTTGCGGAAAGTCTAGGCCGTACAGTGAGTTACAGTAAACTACTACTGGTACCATGATTGTAGCTCAGTGAGTCCGTAGCGTAGGCCTATTAGCATGCAACAGTCCTTGAACACAACATCGCGTAAGCCCACTTCGGCCTATCTGTATGCAGCAGTCCCTGCACACAACATCGCGTAAGCCCACTTCGGCCTATTTGTATCTGTATGCAACAGTCCCTGCACACAACATCGCGTAAGCCCACTTCGGCCTATTTGTATCTGTATGCAACAGTCCCTGCACACACCATCGCGTAAGCCCACTTCGGCCTATTTGTATCTGTATGCAACAGTCCCTGCACACAACATCGCGTAAGCCCACTTCGGCCTATTTGTATGCAACAGTCCCTGCACACAACATCGCGTAAGCCCACTTCGGCCTATCAGTATGCGACAGTCCCTGCACACACCATCGCGTAAGTCCACTTCCCTATCTGTATGCAGCAGTCCCTGCACACAACATCGCGTAAGCCCACGTCGGCCTATTTGTATGCAACAGTCCCTGCACACAACATCGCGTAAGCCCACTTCGGCCTATCAGTATGCGACAGTCCCTGCACACACCATCGCGTAAGGCCACTTCGGCCTATCTGTATGCGACAGTCCCTGCACACACCATCGCGTAAGCCCACTTCGGCCTATCTGTATGCAACAGTCCCTGCACACACCATCGCGTAAGGCCACTTCGGCCTATCTGTATGCAACAGTCCCTGCACACACCATCGCGTAAGGCCACTTCGGCCTATCTGTATGCAACAGTCCCTGCACACACCATCGCGTAAGTCCACTTCCCAATCTGTATGCAACAGTCCCTGCACACACCATCGCGTAAGTCCACTTCCCAATATATATGCAGCAGTCCCTGCACACAACATCGCGTAAGTCCACTTCCCTATCTGTATGCAACAGTCCCTGCACACAACATCGCGTAAGTCCACTTCCCAATCTGTATGCAACAGTCCCTGCACACACCATCGCGTAAGTCCACTTCCCTATCTGAACGCAACAGTCCCTGCACACAACATCGCGTAAGTCCACTTCCCAATCTGTATGCAGCAGTCCCTGCACACAACATCGCGTAAGTCCACTTCCCTATCTGTACGCAACAGTCCCTGCACACAGCATCGCGTAAGTCCACTTCGGTCTATCTGTATGCAACAGACCCTACACACACCATCGCGTAAGTCCACTTCCCTATCTGTACGCAACAGTCCCTGCACACAACATCGCGTAAGTCCACTTCGTTGACTTCGGTAATTGCACCCAAAGGACAAACCTTTCCGTACAGCGGAGAGCGACTGAAGCACGGTAGATTATGATAGTCTCTCTTTTAGTACCCCTTTGCAACCGTGTATCTTTTGTGGCAGGCATAGACTACACATCCTAGGTAGGGTTGCCAAAAAGGGAACAATGAAAAGATGATGATGAAGTTCTACGAAGCTTTAGTACAATCTGTTCTGTGTTACTGTCTGTACCGCTACTGGGTGTCTCAATCACTCTGGAAGACTGAGCCGCATAGACAGACAGGCTACGAGACCAATACCTGCCCCATTAACGCCGCTCAGCAGCTTTTAAATATGAAGAATCATGTATATGCGTGTGTGCGTGCGTGCGTGTACGTGCGTGTGTACGTGTGTGCTTGCGTGCGGTTGTGTGTGTATGTATGTATGTGTGTGTGTGTGATGTGTGTGTTCGCTCTCGTAACGCGCCTTTTTTTTCACGCTGAGGCATGCCCAAGGCGCTGACAATCAAAACTGGAATAGATAAGTTTTTACCCCCTTCTTAAAACTAGCGAGACTTATCCTCCCCCCCCCCCCCCCCCTTCCCCCCCAAAAAATCAATAATCAATCAGCCATCCCATCTCACAACAGCGAATGAAACGGTCTGGACATTTGAAGAGAATGGCAATAGACCAACCAGCTTTAGAAGCTGACAACACCCGATACTCGAGCTCTAGAGCCACACGCGGACTTCGGCATTGCTGGATTGCCGGCTTGCGGACACACTCCGAGTCAACAACATGTCGCTACACTTAGCCTACCTAGTTGGCAAATGATAGGCCAGTGTCAGCATGTGTCAACATGATAAAACCAGATGTAAAAGTAGTGAGATGTTTGACACATGCTGACACCGGCCTATTGCTCTCAAGATCTTGCAAGGTTCCTAGCGTATGCAACGCGCCCCTAGTAGGCGTCTCCACG
>JAWQFJ010001204.1:0-57055 GCA_034096865.1 Theodoxus fluviatilis
GGGGTTCTGGGGTTTCCGGACACCCCCCACCCCCACCCCCCCAACAGAAAAAAAGTTTTACTTTGAGTGTCAAGTTTGGGGGTTTCTTCAGTAACAAAATCTGCTGCCTGAAACTGCCAATGATCATCATCAGAATGCACCAGATTGCACCATTTTGCATCCTGGTTTCAAAATTGTCCGGGGGAGCATATGCCCCCGGACCCCCCCCCCCCCCCCTCCTAAAAAAAGTTTGGAACACCTCCACCCACCCCCCAAGTGAACTGATCCGCCCCTGAACCCTGGTAGCAATTATTCCAGTTTACTCTCTGCACTGGGTCATTTAACAAGCAGGTTTTTTCCCCTGCCTGCGCGGTTTAGCCCCCGCAGTGGTACGTAGGGCAGCGTCACAGGTCGTGGGCACAAGACAGTTCGACACAAACGTTCGAGGGGGAAAGCACCACGAGTATATGCAAAGTATTTCAAAGTCAGCCGATTATTGCATGTTACTCACAAGCTGTTGTTCCTCACTGGAAGTAGTGTGCACAGTATACACATGGACACCAAGTGTAGCCTCCGAAGGAAAACAACGATCAGCTGCGGAGCTTCAGCGTAGTACGTCGATCGATCCTGCCTCGGCGGCGTCACATCAGCTCAGAGAGAGAGAGAGAGAGACAGAGAGAGAGAGACAGACAGAGAGAGAGAGAGACAGAGAGAGAGACAGAGAGACATAGAGAGAGATAGAGATAGAGAGAGAAAGATAGAGAGATAGAGAGAGAGAGAGGGAGAGAGAGAGATAGAGAGAGATAGAGAGAGATAGAGAGAGAGAGAGATAGAGAGATAGAGAGAGATAGAGAGAGAGGGATAGGGAGAGAGAGAGAGAGAGAGAGAGAGAGAGAGAGAGAGAACGAACGAACGAACGAACGAGTTTATTTGCTCAGGCCACCGGCCCATCACAACATTACAAATATAAAACTTCGGTTGACGCAATTTTCACAGCCTCGTGTCTCCACCAGAATCGATTTAAAGCTCAATCTTCAACAGTGTCTACTTGTTCAGCCTGTTATAAAGTTGAAGAAACAGAAGAACACTTCCTGCTAGAATGTCCAGTTTATGCTGATCTGCGACAAATGTACATATATGATGTGATTGAACCCCACGAAACTGTCAATATTAAGTACCTGCTGTCTATTCAAGATATAAAAATGATAAAATCAATAACACGGTACCTGCACCATGCAATTCAAAGGAGAGAGAGAGAGAGAGAGAGAGAGAGAGAGAGAGAGAGAGAGAGAGAGAGAGAGAGAGAGAGAGAGATTGATTGATTCTTTATTTATCAAGGATGAAATTTAGGCATTTCTGCCTTTCTTACAAATTGTCCTTGCTCATAAAGAAATGAAAACACTGATAATTAAGACACAAAATACACAGTAGCTAATCCATGTACAACAGTTG
Source organism: Theodoxus fluviatilis (assembly GCA_034096865.1). Classification (NCBI taxonomy): domain Eukaryota; kingdom Metazoa; phylum Mollusca; class Gastropoda; order Cycloneritida; family Neritidae; genus Theodoxus; species Theodoxus fluviatilis. Next base: position 1,432 of record JAWQFJ010001204.1, read on the forward strand.
GTAAGGTATATGAAGAATATGATCAACAATGACAAATATTTTAGTAGATGCCTTTGGCAACTGTCAGCTCAGTGAGTCTTGAAGATCAAGCAATACGTGTCATATGTACAGGCGACAGCAGTGATATCATCTGCATAGATAATCACGTATGGATGCTTTAAAAAACGTTATGGAAGTATTGTTCCTTAGGTGCAATGGGAGTGTATTCCATATCATAACACCTGAATATGTAATACTGCCTTTGAAAATGTCTATTCTAGGTTGTGGTAGAATGAAAGTGTTGCGAGATAGTGAATGGCTTGTATGGGGACGAATGAAGAGATCAGTAAGATACTTCGGTGCTCGTGAATGAGCAATTTTGTGCATAAGGATGCATTTGTTGAGGACGAGGTGTTTTTGGAAGGGAAGTAAGCCAAGATTTTTTATCTTTTCATCCGTAGACAATGTTGAGTCGGAAATGATAAGCTTGGCAGCTCGTCTGTACAGTGATTTAATCTTGTTCAAGTGCACTGCCATAGAGCCATCCCATACAACAGATGCAAAATTAATATGGGAATTTATGTGTGCGTGAAAAAACATTATGCATGCATCGGTGGTGACAAAATGCCTCAGTTTAGAGAGCAGGAAAATGTTCTTAGCAATAGTTTTGCATAAGAAATTGACATGTTGTTCCCAAGTTAGTTGTTCATCAACAATTATGCCTAGCACTCTGTGTTCAGAAACTTGCTCAATGATTTCATTTTCTAGCATAAGGTTGATGGTTAGGGATTGTCGTTGACGTTTTTGTCTTGTAGTTAGGATCATGCACTTGGTTTTGAGGGGTTTATGACCATTCTATTTGATGAACACCATTTTTGTAAATCATCAAGGGTAACGTTCAGGGTGCATTGGATGGAATTTATGCTTCTGTCGCTTACGCTGATAATGGTGTCATCTGCAAACATAGTGCATTTGATACTTTCATTTGATATACTCAATGGTAGATCATTGATATACAAGCTGAAGAGCAATGGACCTAAAATTGAGCCTTGTGGAACCCCTGACTTTACGAATCGTCTCGAGGAATACGACCCGTTGACATAAACACATTGGCTTCTATGCGTCAAGTATGATCGGAAGAAGGAGACTGATGTTGGATTTTTCAAGTACATCGAGAGTTTATCAAGGAGAATTTCGTAGTCAACTAGGTCAAATGCCTTTTTCAGGTCCAAGAAAATGGTACCAGACAGTTCGCGGTTGTTTATGGCTGATAGCCAGTCATTCACCAGGAAGGATAAAGCAGTTTGGCAGGAGTGATGGGAGCGAAAGCCGGATTGCAATTGATATAATAAGTCAAATTGGTCAAGATACGAGAAAAGATGTTTGTGAACGTGTCTTTCTAGTGGTTTGGAGATAAGAGGCAAAATTGAGATGGGACGGTAATCATCGGGTACTGAAGCAGTCTTAGATTTAGGCAATGGAATGACCTTGGCCTGCTGAAGACGAGACGGGAAGATACTGTTTCTTATACACAAGTTATAAATGTGTGTCAATGAAGGCAGTATGGCGGGGAGCGAAATTTTTAGTAAATGAGAACTGATGCCATCAAGGTCCGTGGATCGTTTGCTTGAAAGTTGAAAGATGTATTGCATCACCTCATGTGAGGTGACAGTAGGAATATGGAATGCAGCATCATGAGGAAGTCTTTCATTACAGAAATCCTCAATACGTTGAACAATATCCCTTGATAGACCGGGAGTGTGTTTAGTCGATTTTGCATGGATTTTATCAGCTATTGTCGTGAAGTGTTCGTTGAATTGTTCAGCATTAATAGTTGGAGGTATGTTGCAGACTGTTTTGGAAGTTCGTATGAAGAGAGAGAGAGAGAGAGAGAGAGAGAGAGAGAGAGAGAGAGAGAGAGAGAGAGAGAGAGAGAGAGAGAGAGAGAGGGACAGACGGACGGACAGACGCAGGCAGGCAGGCAGGCAGGCAGGCAGGCAGGCAGGCACGCACGCACGCACACACACACACACACACACACACACACACACAGACAGACAGACAGACAGACACGCACGCACACACACACACACACACACACACACACACACACACACACACAGAGGCAGACAGACAGACGTACACACACACACCCACCCACACACACTCACCCCCCCCCCCCTCCCCCCCCCACACACACACACAGAGGCACACACACAGAGGCACACACACACACACACACACACACACACACACACACACACACACACACACACACACACACACACACACGCACTCACGCACGCAGGCAGACAGACATACAGATATACATACATACATACATACACACAAAGACGGACGAACGGACGGACACATAGACACAGACAGACAGACAGACAGACAGACAGACAGACAGACAGACAGACAGACAGACAGACAGACAGACAGACAGACAGACAGACAGACAGACAGACAGACAGACAGACAGACAGACAGCTAGACAGACAGACAGACAGACAGACAGGCACACAGGCAGACAGACGATCAACGCACGAACACTTGATCCGCGCGCGCGCGCGCGCGTGTGTGTGTGTGGATGTGTGCGTGCGTGCATGCGTGTGCGTGTGTACGTGATATTGTATGTGCACGCGTGCGTGTGCGTGAAAACAAAACTCTTATTATACATATAAGTATTGCCGGTATTTTTGGTTGTATAGGTGATCATAAAAGTTAATCATTAGCTGAGATGGAGAAGCTTAATTGTCAGCACGGACCATGCATTCGCAGTGATTAATTGCATGTAACTTAATTGTCGATAACCACATACATTTTCTTTCCCCGCGGCGTGGATGATCGATGGATGGGTGGATGGATGGATGGAGTTTTACAGCTAGCCTATTAGCCTTTTCAGGCTATGTAAGGCTATGACCACGAAAATCACCAGAACGGGCTAGAGTGAGCGCAAATCAAGTCACGATGATCCCCTGTATTTACCTCGCACGTTGGGAGACGCGCGCTGGGTGGGATCGACTATTCTTACCCCCCAATCCAGAGGAGGATTTTCGTGTTGTAAAATCTGATCGCAGAATGAGATAGAAATACTCGTCAAGGCGGTTCTAGCAGGATCTCGAAAAAGTAGGGGGGTGGGGGGTGGGGTGGGGGGCAGGATGTTTGTAGTAAAGGCCGGAAAGTGCAGTCATCAACACACTGCACAAACACAACCCACAGGTTGTGGCAAGTCCGCGCCACGAGCTGCTGCTAACTTGCTTCTAAATCAGACAGCCAATCGGGTTTCGCGAACGTCAGAGCGACCTTTCACCTCACGTGGAGTTGTCCGTGTTTCGATCTTTTGCACGTGCCATCACCGTATGTCACGTTGGCCGCTCCTTCGCGGTGAGTTGTTTGCTTATTCCGAATTTGTCATCCTCTGGGAAGCAACAGAGCTATTTTCTGGACGCCGAAAGAGGTTTGCTTGTTTGTTTTAGCATTTGAGTGTTCTTGGACTTGTTCTTTGTTCGTCCCTTCTGCCTGGTCGGTGTCAAAATTTGCTTGAGGATCGGGCTGTCTTCTTCCAGAAGTTGTGAATACACTAGCTCTTCGATCGGCTCGGCGAACGAGATCGGGACGTGCTTGGTCGGATGCTTTGATAGATTTAGACGACGGTGTTTCCCCAGTGTCTGCTTCGATTGATTGATGCTGAGCTAGAATTTGTTGTACTATCCTGTACTCATCCTGATAGTCGAATATATACTATTATAGCCATCATCACTACTTCCTCGGTCAGATGTCCTGTATCAATAAGAATGCACGTTAGCATGCTTGTGTTACTTACTTGCGATGTATCGTCTGGATTCAGTCATTCTTAGAGACACTCTCAGCAGTGTTACGTGTATAAACTGTGATACCTGTCTCATCTTTACTATATGCGTTAATCCCCAAAGCAGTAGTGCTAACATTACGGTTGGCCCACTAACACCAATTCTGGGATTTAATCATACATCTCTCCGCTACGTTCTCGCAGTCAAAACTGTCGTATGATAATCAAGCATAAAAACATGCAGTCGCGATCCATGTCCAAAGCACTTACTGCACTTCAAATAGTCATCTAGGTAGGCCTATGTCTATTGTAACTGTTGTGACGCAAATGCTTAGTAAAGCCCCTAATCGTGACTTTATGATCTTTATATATATCTCCTCCAATTTTCCTGGTCCGCACAATCGGTTAACAGTTAATGGGACCAGGCAGTCACTATGAACAGAATCAATTCTGAAAATTGAATTGGTTTTCATTATTATTATGGTTTAAACAGTAAATGGCGGTTAATACATTGCATTCAGGCAGTAGTGATGCTATGTTTATCCATGTTAACCCAAATATTACCGGAGTATTTTTGTATACATGTATGTTTCCACTATGTAAATCACCTTTCATTCTTGCCATCAAATTTGTACTTTGGTTGTTTTGATAGACCCATATGTGTATAAGAAACTGGAAAATATTGTGTGATAGCTACAAGCCCTGTTAAGATGTCCTGTAAATTTTCGTAATCTGGGAGAAATTATTGCATTTTTAGTTATGTGTTCAAATGCACCAAAAACCTCATGTTTTGCTGATCAGCTGATTGCAGTATGCACCAGAATCTGGTACCCTTGAGCTTTCTGCAATGTGTGTGTGTGTGTGTGTGTGTGTGTGTGCGCGTGCATGTGTATGTGTATTTGTGTGTATGCATGTGTGCATGTGTGTGTGTGCTCATATATATATGTGTGTCCTTGTGTGTGTGTGTGTGTCCTTGTGTGTGTGTGTGTGTGCTCATGCACGTATGTGTGTCCGTGTGAGTGTGTCCATGCGTGTGTGTGTCCATGTGCGTGTGTGTCCATGTGTGTGTGTGTGTGCACACAGTGTGTGTGTGTGCGCATGTGTGTGCTCATGCACGTATGCATGTCGCCTTGTGTGTGTGTGTATGTGTGTATGTGTGTGTGTGTCCATGTGTGTGTGTGTGTGTCCATGTGTGTGTGTCCATTTGTGTGTGTGCACGTGTGTATTTGTATGTATGTATATGTGCATGCATTTTTGTGTGCATATGTGTATGTCAGTGTGTGTGATTGTATGTATGTGTATGTATGTGTGTGTGCATGTGTGTTTATGCAAGTGTATTTGTGAGCATGTGTGAGCACGTGTGAGCATGTGTGTGTCCATTTGTGTGTCCATGTGTGTGTGTGTGTGTTAGCATGTGTGTGTGTGCTTGCATGCGTGCATGCATTTGTATGTGGGAGTACTTGTGTGTGTGTATCCATATGTGTGTGTGTGTGTGTGTGTATGTGTGTGTTAGCATGTGTGTGAGTGAGCATGTCAGTGTGTGTGTGTGTGTGTGTGTGTGTGTGTGTTAGCATGTGTGTGAGTGAGCATGTCAGTTTGTGTGTGTGTGCATGTTTTTTTACATGCATTTTGTACAAAATGTACATAAGCATGTATGTGGGCATGGATGTAATGGTGTGTGTGTGTGTGTGTGTGTGTGTTCTATACATGTGCTTGAATGGGTTTTCAAGTATGTATGCATGGCTGTGTTCATGTGTATGTTAATGTGCATGGCTGCATACATGCTTGTCTGCATGTGGCTTGTGTGTGTGTATGTGCATGACATGCATACATGCATGCATGTGTGTGTATGTGTGTTGGTTTTGTCTGTGAATTTTTCATGTAAATGTATATTACTATCTTTGATGTGAATACATAAAATTTGCATTTTCTGTGACAAACTATAATTCCCCCTTCCCACCCTCCGTTTTTTTCCAGTGTTTCAAGATCCTTCTGGAATACACCTGCCTTGGAGTTGTAAAAACACCTGTGATGAACTGTTGAAGGAAAAAGATGGTGCCCCAGGTGTGTTCATTCCCTGTTGAACTACTGCATCAATCTCGCTGCATTCAGAAAATATTTTACCACCAGCAAACTTAACCCTCAACTAGAAAGGTAAGGGTGATTTTATCTTTGTAAAGTTGTTCTCTCTCTACACACCCCCCCCCCAATTTACATAAAGAAAGGACACATATCTGTTGATCTTTTCTATGGAGGAATCTAATCAAGCAACAAAGAAAAGGGAAGTGTATCAGAGAGAGAGAGAGAGAGAGAGAGAGAGAGAGAGAGAGAGAGAGAGAGAGAGAGAGAGAGAGATCCACAACTATTACAGGTATCAGATTACTTTTAGTTGTGGAGGAGGAAATATACTGGAGGAAAAGAGTGACTGCAACTGGAGGAGACCATCACAAATATAAATGTAGAATAGGGCTCTCCAGATACATGATCCTTTTAGAACTGATCATGCAACTGAAATGACATGTTGTTTCTCCTGTCCTACATCACGTCTGCTTTTCTTCAAAATGCTGTGTGAAAGACGTAGTGTGTAGGCTCCACAAACTTAGCTTCTGTTAAAAAAAGTAATGGTCATAATTTTCTCTCATGTCTTTGAATTCTAAGATGGAATAAATCCATTTAAAAGAAGTGGTCGATGCAGTGTTTCTGTAATATCTGACTTCACAGGAATGTTGCATATGACCACAAGGGGGAACTGCATGGTAGATGACACCTGCCTGGATACTGCATAATGGATTTATGTTGAGGGAGCAATTCACTTGATCAAGTGATGCAGTCACAGCTAGTATTACTGTTGTGATAAAAAAAGAAAGTTGTGTCATTGTTGGTGGCATGGGGTACAAAAATAATCTTAGGATGAGATGGATCAGAATTACAATGAATATTACAACTTTGGGCTGGTGTTGAGTTTTGATCTGCTGTTACTGCATTATGTGCTATGATTTACCTTGTGGAGGGCAAGCTGGCTTTGTAAGGACAATAGCTTTTTCCACACCCAGCTTGATGTCCCACTAGCATAGCTTCTTGCTTGCAGGACAGACTGCAATGTCAGGTTGACCTAATATGCATACAAGCTGGCTGGCTGAAGCCACTGTGGCCTGTGCTACTGGTGAATCAGGCTTGCTCTACACATACTCCAACTCATGCCTGCTAGCTCAGCTGGCAAGCATGCTCTGTTTGATAGTGTGTCCCCCAACTAGTGCAGCCTATCTGCAGATGGGTCATCCAAGTGCATGGAGGTTGCCTTGGGTTGCTTTTTCAGGCTGTCTGGGTTAGAGGTTTTAGAAACATGGCCAAGGCAGACTCTTTGTCAATGTCAGCCCTTGTCAGCAGGCAGGGACAAATATTGATTTGTGAGAGCCCTGTTCTGGCTCCTCCTCCTTGTTTGAGCTGGCCCTGGAAACCCTTCAAGGTCTGGGCTGCTATTTCTAGGGCCCTGGTGGAGTGAGGTGGTCACTCAAGGGATTTTGGTTGTGGTGGTGCAGATGTGGTGGGTGCCTCTCCCAGTCAGACACCTTTCCCAGGATCTTTTGTCTAGGAGGCATTAAGAGGGACACCTTCTGATGCTCCTGCTGGTAGTTGCTGCACTGGGAAATCTGGTTTTCTGAATCTAAGGCCTGAAGACTGTGGCATAGAGTTTGAGGCCATTCATTAGGAGTCTGTCTGGGAATGTCAGTCTGGGCTGCCAGGCAAAGGTACTGAGAGGAAGGGGATCTTATTAGTCTTGAGGAGTGGCATGATTCCTCTGGGCTCTAGCTTTAAGGCTTGAATTTGTTGAGGGACATGGTCGTTAGTCATTTTCCCTATGGATAGAACTGTAAATATTTTTCTGGAAGTTGGAGTGTGAAGGGTCTCGTGAATACATCTCGACCTCCAGACATTTGTGATTTTGGCCAACAGTTTGGCAAAGTGGAGTATTTCCCTAGTGTCTGACAGTTGTCCTCTTGGCAGAGTTCTTCTCAGAGTTGACTCCTCAGAGGTGTCTTAGATCTTGGGGGCTTCTGTTTTAGAAATGTCATCCACAAGTCATTTGGAAAGACATATTTGATCCCTTGCCTCCTTCGTGTGCAGTGTCAGGATTTTCCATCCACATTTTGTAGGAAGCATTCTGCTCCAGTCAAGAAATTTTCTCCCAATTCATTGAACACTCGTGAATATGAAAGTTTAATGGAAAATTAACTTTGGAGTTGTCACCTCTCATTAATAATAGCTGGTATGCTCAGGTGATACTTGTAGTTGCTTATCCATTTTCTGATGAGACTGATACAGTTGGAACAGTACATGTAGCAATGTCATTTTCCAAAAGAGGGTTACTAAAGTGGGAATATATCAATGTCTGAGTGTTGCTGGCACATTGACATTCTCATTGGACTATGTAGCATCAGTCTCTGTGGATGAACGTTTCTGAAGTGGACAGGCACAGTATTTTTACTGATTTCATATTCAGGTTGGAACACTGGTATCAGTAATTGCACAGTGAGGATAGTCCAGTCAACTCACATCTGTATAGTCAGCACCACCATCAGTGTTCCTATAGGGAAGGCAGTCTGTGAGTGGAGGAGGCAGGATGGAGGGTTCAGGGCATCGGTGCTGGGTGCTGGGAGTCAGGCTGCTGTGGCTAGGACACCAGGGCTTGGGGGCATGGGGGGGGACAGTGCCAGTGCTCATGGGGCCTGAGATGGCCACCAGATTACCCAGGAGTATGCGTGTCCGATTCTGGATTACAGCTGGTCAGCTCTCCAGCTCTTCCATGGGTAGGTGGCTGCATCTTTCAGTACTATGGAGTCTTTAATTAATGTCTTAAGTGTTTTATTTTTGTCACATGAATTCATTTTGTTTGAAGATGGGTCTCTGTAAGTCATGGCAGACACTCCTCCAGTTGAGCAGTGCTGTCACACTCATGCATGCATAATTTACCTTGCATCTTGTGTGACTATTTGAATGGAGGATGAGAAGAGTTGTAAAGGGGCTTGAATGTACATCTACTGAATCCTGCTGACCCTGGTGGTTGACAAGGGTAAAATTGAATAGGTTAGACAATGAAGAATGTTTTAATTAATTGTGATGAGAAAGGATAACATTTTCCCCTGAGGTGATTGCATACTGTATGAGCTAATGTGTGCATAAAAGTCTTTTCACTTCTCGCACCAGAAAAGTGTTAAAAAGACTCAGGGCCAATGTGCTAGGAATTCATTTTACTATTTTTGTCTACTATGTCCATCAAATTGAGAAACTAAGAGATCTATATATAACATTTAGATTGGTTTGGTTTCCTCATTACTGCTCTTTTGTAGTACTCGCTCTCAGATTTCGTGACAAATAATGGTTAATATTCAGGGTGAGTTCTTGAAGTTACTGCTGGAAATTTTTGGGGCGCTATTTTTGGTGCATAAAAAATGTTGTGAGAGAGAAAAAATATCATCCCGCATTGAGGAAATAAAAGTTTTTAATCAGGAAGTCAGCTATGGAATTGCAGTGACAGTTGTCAAAGATAACTGTTAACTTTGTAAATGCCTTGTTTCTTGTCATTGCTTGCAATTTGGTAAGCATATTTTTTAAGTTGCTTGAAAAAGGAAATCTTAGTGCACCCTTTTCACTTCCGTAATCATCACAATGATTTAGTGGGGGAGAAAAAAAACACATTTCCACTGTAGCAGATTATTTTTGCTTGGCCATTTGGAATGATGAAGGCTCAGATAATAATAATCTATCATGTTTGCTATACAAGGTTCTGATGGTAAAGATAGGGTGAGCTGTGTTGGGTGGCTGTTTAAACTATGGCAAATTGAGTCCAAATGATACACATTTGATGGGCTTTCATCAGCCCATAGCAGGATATTACTTGGTCTTCAGATGATGAGAGAGAAGCAGTTCTGTATGTGAAGGTTTATTTGTTGCCATCTGCTGAGTGTAGAGTATTCTGGTGGTTTTTTTTTTTGTTCTTTCATAGGAGAGTTTAGTGGTTTTTGACCAGGTTCAATGCATTGATTTGTGGCTTGCACAAGTAATGGGTACATAGTACTTTCTACTGATGTAGGGTTTTAGAAGCAAACTGTTTTTCCAGCCATTCGGCAATTGTCACAACAAAGGATCATCTGATGACAGAGTGAATGGATCTGGCTATTCCCCCATGATCCTGAGTGAGAGTCAATGCTGTCTGTTTGATTTCCCCATGCTTTTATCTCTCAGATGCTGGATGGGTTATTTTTCCACATGAGACTGATAAAAATGGTAGAGAGGGAGTAGATCAAGAGAGGGGATATATCTACAAACCCATTCACACCATATGCTCAGGGCCCTTTGTTTCTACTAGAAATTGCAAATGAGTGCCTTAGTGAAAAGCAACATGTGAGGCCATCGTGAAATGTGATTGGGAATACAGGACCTCTCGGCATCTGCCAGCACATGCAAGCAATGTGACTGTTCACGTGCAGAGGAGCCTTTCAAGACTACCGCAGGAAAAATCAATACGCCATTCATGATCTCTCAGGTTGCAATTATGTGATGCTATATGGCTGCAGAACTCTGCTGGGTCTTAGCGCCAGCTTAGGGTTTGTGCCAATTCATTCGCTTCTATGCTGGGAAAGAGTAATCCTGTCCAAGATAGAGTTCTGGATATTATTTTTTAAAATAATTTGAGCTGTGATAGGGGAACACCATTTAATGGCCTTTTTGTTCAGTCAGTCAGTCACTCCACTTTTCAGCCTCGGTATGCAGGGCCTCAGGCCTGCCTCATCCATGTGTTGCATGTCCAGATGATGACTTTTCTGAAGTTTTCATAGCTTTGTCTTTGTGTGTGTGCTGTATTTCTTACCAAGAAAACTTTGTGTGTGTGTGTGCGTGTGCGTGTGCGTGTGTGTGTGTGTGTGTGTGTGTGTGTAGCAAGTGGTCTGGAAGAAATAATGAAAAGTTTAGCTCTGACTGAAATTGTTTTTATTGAATGTTAGTGGGGAGAGACAACTTGCTATTTTAGGACACTGTGCAGTCAGTGTGAGCTTTGGGAGATGATGCAGTCTGAGGGAATATTTGAAGTTGCTTTTTGGGATTCTGCCGTACAAGCATGCAGACTTGTTGCTTGGAGTGCATGAAGTGTAAGGTGGCACTCTGTATTGCTTCCCTGTTTGTCACCAGCTCTTATGTTGAAATGGTTTTCCCTCACAGTTCTGTGTTTTTTTCCTGTAGGACTTGTCAATCCACCCCTTCCACCTCATCTTGTGATGAGAAATTGCAGTTTCCCCGAGGAGATGGACAGCGTTAGTTCTTCAACTAGCAGTGAACTTCATGAAGTCCGCACAGAGTCTACCTATGTGTGTGAGTATAGACTGCATTGTTCTTTTGTCTCATTAGTGTTGAAAGTGGCTTACTATGATGTTTCTAGAGTTTACGTGATGTAGACTCTCTTCACTCATCATTGGCATCTTAGCACTGTTCCTACCACTCATTGCTGTGTGCAATGCATGTGTATATAAGTGTATCAATTGTCATTAAAATACTTACCTGCATCACCATCTTCCTTCTCTCAGTCCTGTGGCCAAGTTGAGGTTGTGCTTTGGATTCCTTTTTTAATCTCTATGCTTCTTTTTTTTAATTAATGGCATCTATGATGTAGATGTGAACAACTTTGTTTTGCCTCTATGAGATAAGGAACTTATGTAGTAATCTTAGAAATATTGAATAATTTGGTTTTTGCCATGTGTGTGTGCATATACACAGAAGTGCTTATCTGTATGCATGCTTGCATGAGTGCGCGCGTGTGTGTGCATGTGTGTGTGTGTGCATGTGTGTGTGTGCATGTGTGTGTGTGTGAGACATGCATATTCTTGTGCATGCATGTGTTCGTGTGCATAAATGTGTACAGACTTGATTTTTACATCCAATGTGCTGCTTTGCTTTGCAGCCACATCGGACCAGGGCAGTGAGAGAAGCAGCGATGACAGTGCCAGCTCCTCACCTCTCAAAGTAAGTCCAGGCTGAAATGCTCTCTTTTTGTGACGGTCTGTTCACAGCCTGTGTGACTTGACAACGAGATCAATACTTTCACCTCTTCAGATGTGTAGACTGCATTTCTGTAAATGAATTAAATACCTCCGCCGAGGAGGTTATGTTATACTCTTGGTTTGTAAGTTCTTCGGCAAAATAACTATAAAAGTTCACAACAGATTCTGATTAAATCTGGTGCAAGGTCAGGATTTCACCCAAGGAACAATCCAATTTTTGAGCTTGTCTGCTTAGTTATGTCATCTTGAAATGACAAGTATGAAGATAAATCCTAGTGCATCACAAAGTTGATGACATCAGACTATTGATGACATCTGCGTATGCGCACTCAGACATCTCCAGCAGATGATAATATGAACTAAATTTTATAGTGTGTGGCCTGGCTGGCAGAACATCCTGTCTGAGTTAATAAGTACACAGGCCATGGGAGAGAAATTGTGACTTCCTTGGCGGAGGTTTGCGCTCTCAGAGTGCTCTCCACTTGTCTTTGTTCTGCTGGTTCAATCATTGGAAGAAAAAGATGAGGGATGATGCGTAACTTCAGTGGGCTGTTTTCTTGTTTGGCACTTTGTCTGAGCTAGAAATGGATGGCAGTGGGGTAGGAGTGAAGGGGGTTTGGATTGGTTTTTTGACTCACATGCGAAGCAAAAGTGAGTCTATGTACTGAGCCGTTTCGTCCGTCCGTCCGTCCGTCCGTCCGTCCGGGCGTCCATCCGGGCGTAAAAAACTTAAACGTTGGATTTTTCTCGGAGACTATTAAGTCTATCAACACCAAATGTGGCATGATGGTGTATGATGACAAGGCCTCAAAAAACATACATAGTGACTTGACCTTGCTTCAAGGTCAAGGTCACAGGAGCCATAAATGTGGTCTCAAAAACAGTCATTTTTCACATTTTCCCAATTTTCTCCCACGTTATTGAGAATGGCGACCTTAGCTACAAGTGGTATATAGGTCAAAGCAAGCCCTATCTTTTGATACCAGTTTGGTTGACCTTGCTTCAAGGTCAAGGTCACAGGAGCTCTTCAAAGTTGGATTGTATACATATTTTGAAGTGACCTTGATTTTTTGTGTTTTTTTTTTAGTAATGCAGGATGTGATTATAAGACTGTTATGATGGATATGCTTTTTCCTCCTTTTTGCTTTTATTTCATTTCCTTTCCCCCTTTTTTATTACTTGGTGATCTCTGAAAGGAACGTTTTCATTCTGTAGCAGGTATTTTTTAAAGTAACCTTGTTTTGTTTTTTTTACATTCTTTTTTCTCTTTTGATAGATGTTCATTCCTGGATTTTCCTTGAGTAGATAATGGATATCTGTGGTGGGAAAAATATGTTTTTTAGGTTTAAATATACATCAGTGCATGGCAGATTTTCCAGGCTTTTTCTTAGATCTGCTTCAATGTTGCTGCTGAACCCCAGGGAAATATGAGATGTTCAATTTATATATATTGTAAATAATGTTTTTGAAATGTGTATGTAGCTGGTTCTTTTATATAAATTTTTAACATCTCATATTTCCCTGGGGTGCAGCAGCAACATTGAAGCAGATCTAAGCAAAGGCCTGGAAACACAAATAATTTATTTGTTACTGTATTGCAGACACTGTAGCTTATAGTTCCATTTTGATGTTGCCCCCCCCCCCCCCCCCCCCCCCCCTCCCTCAAAAAAAAAAGTTGTGATTATGGTAACCTGAATGACCCTTTTTTCCCTTGGTGATCCCAAACTTTTTTTTCTCAATGTTTAAAAAGGAGGGGAAAAAGATAAGAAATTAAATTTACGGTAAAGAACAAACTGCATGCTGTCCCATCTTCCCTGCCCTATGAGCACTCGGGAATCCACTTTTTAAGTAGAAAAAGTGTTTTCAGCCTTAGATAATTTTTTTTAATGTACCATCTGGCCTCTTCTAAAAAAATACAATAAAATAAGTTCAAGCCAACCAACCTACCGTCCTTATCTTTTTGGCCATGTTACCTTCACCCTTACTCTGGTGTCACAAGTGGGACTGTTCAGTCTGTCTGCACTACTAAACAAAATCTACATCGCAAGGATGAAACATCTACATTTTTAATTTTGCACATGCCCTTTTAACCATCCAATAAAATATAGCATAACCCATGCCAGAAGTACTCATAAATGAACAAAGAACAACTCCATATCATTGTTTTAAGAGAATGGTAATGCTGAAATTTGTTGGGTTAATTTTTGGACAATACATTTCACAATCTTCCCCCCTCACACCATATGGTGTGAACTAGCAGGCTTGGCCCAGTCACGACCTCAGTGAATATGCCATGACTACCAGGCTTAGGGTTAACCACAACTTTCCCCCCCCCCCCCTAATCTTGATACTGGCTGCATTCACACTGTTTTTGGCCTCAAGATACAATGCGGCAGCCTCTTCTAGCCTTGTTCTCTAAAAACAAAACAATCTTACTTTTCCAGAGACGGGAACATCCAAGCTCGTCCACAACATCCAGCCCAAGGAGGAAGGGTAGCGTTATTCCAAATATGCTGGATGGCATTGACCTGAACACAGAGCAGGGGCGACTGGCACTGCAGCAGCAGGGCCCCAGCATCCCCCTGCACAGCAAGTGCTTCCGGGGCATCATCACCCAAAGCAGCCCAAGTTCACCTGAGCCTGAGTTGTCTGCGGGCAACTCTCTGAAGCGCGCCTTCAGCTGCCAGGATGAGCCAAGTGGCGCTGGCTTCTCCCAGGTCAGCCGAAATGTCCCAGATGAGAGTCGGTTAGATCGTGCCAAGCGGTTCAAACGGACAGCCGATGCCTTGAAAAAGTGTGGACTGTGGGAAGTGGCATTGAGATCAGGAGACCTCATGAGGAGGAACCAGGAGCTTCAGAGGGAGATAGTAGCCCTGAAGAAGGATACTGCCAATTTCATTCACTCTGTTCTTCAGAATGCAGAGAACAAAGACTTAAGGAAGCACTTTCCCAGTGAGTTATTGGAGACCGCTGATAGTGCAGAGTCACCAAGTGATGGGGAGAACATATTCTCCCCTGAGCAGATGCTGGTTCAGGAGAACTCTGATACAGAGCAAGGCAGAGCGCCCAGTGTAGTGACCAGTGGCTATCACAGTGGAAGTGAGACGGTCAGCAACCACAATGCCCAGTGGTAGAGTGTAGGACTTGCCTCATTGCTTTCACCCCAGCGGTGACAAACAGCTTTGCAGTTGTGGTGAGGTTTTTGTGTTCTATTTTATGAATGGTTTTTATTTATGAGGCTCTGGTGAGGTTCATGCATTTTTAAAGTTGTTTTTTTTTCCAATTAGGTGAGCTGCAAGACATGCTCATCTGTGGTGTTCTGTGAAGGATGAGTCCAAAAAGTGTCCATGTGTTATTGACTTGAAAAGCATCACATAACTGGGAAGAGCACTCTGCTCGTGGCCAACACTCTCCTCATGAAAAGTCAGGTGTTTGCTGACTGTTGTTTTTGAGGCATTCAAGTGTAGGATAGGAGTTCCGTGCATCTATCTCATCTTTATCATATGTGCGTGTGTGGTTGACCTGTAGTTGCTTGTAACATGGCATTATTTTTTCACTGTAGGTGCTGTATGTTTGCAAATGTTGAGGCATGCTGTATTGTTTATCCATGATCACCTCCTCGCTCACACCTACTCCCTCCAGCTGTGAAAAAGCATTTCATCCTTCGCCTGCCGAGAAATTTAATGGAACACCTTGCGGTAATAGGTGTTGGAAGGCATGTCAGGGTGATTGACAGGCATGTTGTGTGTATTTCAGGTATTGCGTGACTGATCTGCAGGCACGGCTGAAAGAAGCAGTTTTAAATGAGTGTGTTCCTGTCCAAAGAGTGGACAGGCTTGACCTTTGCTGACTCACAGCGAGCCACAGAGGATAGAGATCGATAGAGGAAGATTGTCCGAAAGTCATCAGTGGTGCCTCAATAACCCATCTCAGGGTTAAGAGACTGAACTGAACTGAACTGAAACTGAACTGTTTTTGTCCAGGTGCAGTTTTCAATTGGCTATCGTGCCTCTTCTGTTATATCTCAAAAAGGATATTATGTAGTTGGGGTGAGGCAGATTTTAAGCATCACTTGGTATTTTCCCAAATGTAGAGGAGTTGCATTTGCACACTGGGGAAGAGATGAACACTAAGAGAACACAAATAGGAAGACAATACATACATCTTTCCAAAAAAATGCAGATCAAAAGCTGTCTCTCTCAAGTATAAGTTGTGGATGTATCATAGCATTAATAGTACAGTTTTAGTTTTCTGTCTCATTTAGAAAGAATTGTTATACACCCAAGTATGTACACTTAGCAATCATTTTTGGTAGCCATCTTTCAATTCACGTATGCTTGGCATGAAAACAGGTTTTTTCCTGCAGACACACATACATATATGTGCCCATATGTGCATTCTTGCACACGCACACACGAACACATACATACACACACGTGCACACCGAGACATACTGTTTTTCCTTTTTTTAATTGCCCATGTATAGTGGAAAGTGGTTTTCCCCCCCAAAAAATGAAATATTAGTGTTTGGCTGAACAGAAGGTGAGAATTGAGAATACTTGAGCTCACATGTTTGGTTTTGAGATGATTGTATGAACTGCTAGCTCAGGTCATGAAATCACTGAACTACTTTGTGAATGGATTGCTTTTGTGTTTGACCTCTTCTGGAGGCAAAACTGTGTGTGTGAGCTGGTAGGGTAGTTGACTTTCTCAAGGTTGACTTGGAACTTGAACGGAGAGCGCATCACAGATGACCTCATAGATCATGAAGAAGGCTGGACCTGCAGATCTGACTCCATCGCTTGTGCCATCTGCCAGTATTCTAGACTAGGATTATGTATGGCCTTGTTATTACTATCTCATCGTGTTCAGAAGGAAGGAAAGCACGTCATCTTGACTCCATACATCTTGCTTAACTCTATGGATCTGAGATAGCACAACCCTCCCAGTGAAAAATGGTTTTTGTTATTTGATGAGGAGAATGCTACTAATTATGAAAAGTAGTCCCCCCCCCCCCCCCCCCAAATTGCTGTGCTCGTGTTGGGAACTTGACAGCATCCATTTTCTAAAGATCACATCTTGAAATGTTATGGTGAGCTTGATTTAGTAAACATGACTACTGGCAGGAAAATCTTGCCACTCATTAGCTCATTAACAAGGGATTAGATTGATCTTAGCCCTTGCAACCATAGCTCACATTCTTTTCTTAAAGGTGCTCAACATTATTTATTCTGCTGGGGTTCAGGATATGACAGTTGCATTGTCTGTGGTTTGAACTTGACCTGTAATGCATTCACACTGACCTTTCATGAAGTATGTTGCTTTCTAATGTTTGTTTAAACAAGATGGATCTTCAGAGACTGTACTTGTAAATATCTCCCGCGTTTGCATCTTGATAAACAGCTGTAATACCTCAGAAACAAGCACAGATGAAAGTTGCAGACATTTTGTTTTTTGACATGTAATATGTTGTTCAACTTGTAGCATATGAGGACAGTGGTGATTGCTTCATTGAAATGTGGTGCTACACATTTTGTTTTCAATCCAGCTTGGGCTACTGTTCAATGACCCCAGGACAAGGGGAGCAGTCTAGATGGACTACTTGTGGTCAGTTATCAAGGCTCTCTGTAAACAGCTTATATCTGACTGAAATCCTGTGCTAGCACTGTCAGCTTGGGACTCTACAAAGGCTGATATTCCTCTGATGTTCCTCTATGCATTGCCTGTGCCACCACTGCTGTCTTGCTGGCCTCCCAGGGGATCTGCTCATGAAACAGTGATGATCATTGCCCTCAACAACAACTCCTGAAGGCCGTTTGTCTTTGTGAGGTAATATTGACGGTCAGTCTTGGATCTGACAGGAACGATGATGCCCTTTCCTCCCACACACCTGCACTGGGCTTGCTAGCCTTTGGGTGGGTGGGAAGGCTGGAGCTGTCACAGCCCGCGTGCATAACTTATCATAGTGTAGCCAGACGGTGCGACTTAAAAGTTAGATTAGGTTGCTCCCAGTCAAGTGACGAGTTCAGGATGACGGAAAACCACAAGACATTGTGATGTAGTGAAATCTTTTCACGTGATGGCAGCTACTGGAGAGGTTGGTGGATACTAGCAATCAAATTTGGAAGTTTTTGTTTGGTTTTGTTTTTTGGTTCATTTGTGTGTGTTGGCATTGTAAGACCAATGTGTGAGGACATCATTTTGAAGTGACTGGATTCCTCTGAGATCATTGGAAATGTTCACTACTGTTTTCTACATTGTGCTCATTTCTTGAAATAATCCTTAAAGTTGATGAATTTACACATGGTTGTTGTGATTTTATTGATAATACTAAACAAATAGAAAATAATCAACTGGTCTGAACATGGAGAAAGATGCAAGCATTCAGGAATCATACCTGACACTAATGTCCTGGTAGCAAAACCTCAAGAAATGTAAGCTTCAAAGAATTGAGTGATAAGCATTGTAGGAGTGCACGAGGATGCTTGATACACATGGTCAAGAGTACAGAGTTGGGCACTAAGCTGTGACATGAGTTATTAAAAATAAACAGTTTTGCATGTATACGAACAACACGTGTTTTTAGAAAAAAACGCGTCGGGATCGAAATTACCGATCGCGTGTTTTCATCCATCTTGAACTTATCACAAGTCGAACATTAATGATCCCAATGTAGTCTAAGGTTTATTTATTATGGTTTATAGAAGTTCACAACTGTAACACCATGGGTCGAACAAAATCATTCACAGTCGTCGTAAGTTTCTGTTCAAAAACTTCCTACAGTTCGATTTCAATTCTGACAAGAAACCGGTGCAAAGATAAACAATCGATCTTGACTTTATCAACACTAATACACAAATTAAGCTCACAAAGTCTATAATAAGCCGTTTTCGTTACAAAGCATGCACATTTTACCAGTTCGCAACTATTCACACCACAATCTTTCCTTGTTTTTTTTTTCGCCTCCGGCACATCCATTGTTCACAGTCTGACAATCAACAATGATAGCGTGGGTCGTCGCAAAAAGTCAACTTCCGCGAAAACGGATGTTCGCTAGGTGTTATATTTGAAAGTGTTTGCAACCCAAAAAAACGCAATTTCTGTCCCGATTGTAAAAGTGTTACTAATGTGTGCCAAAAACTAAAAAATCTATATCTGAAAAAATCTACACCAAAAAAAAACATGCGCTAATGATTACGATGATTACCGTGTCCGTTTAGAATATGGAACCTTTTTAGATTCGCAAGCAATTCTTACACAACGAGTTGCGAACTGTTTGACACAGTTTTGAGCATCTTAATTAAGTTTCTGGGTTATCATTTTTGTTTTTCAGTTAGTCTCTTATGAAGAACAATGTCCCAGTTCAAAGAAGGCAGAAAACATGCATTGAAACTGCTTTCCGTGTGTGTGAAAAAAGAGCACTTCTGAAAAGTGTCACACTCTTTCTGGTTCCCAACACATGATCTTTCATACAAAAACACAAATAACTCAACATGTAGCATTTTTTAAATGACAAAAACTATTATTGACAGAAACATTAAACTATTCTGAATACAGCAAAACAAGTTGGAAGACTGCGGGATTTCAAGTTTGATTTTGAGAGGCAAAACTTCCCAGGCAGGTAGCAGAAATCGCCCTATGCTCACCTCTTTACTCTTGACCACATATCAATAGAAGAAATACAGTTTCCTCCCTTCACCATGTGCATTATCAAGGGGGCACATGGTGTAGAAAAATGGGGTATTAGACAAAATCAAATGTTCAGCAAATGTTAATGCTATGTTGACAAAATATTGCAAGCAATACTAACAGACTACTGATTTTCTTTGTTTCAGATTGAGCTATTCATGAGTTATGACACTATAATTGAGAAATGCATATATGCATTTTTACCCCTGTCTGTTTGGTCTTAATTCTACATCCATTTATATGCAAACATTCAACATGCTAGCTTTATTCCAAGTCGCCTTATTTTGGGGGCAAAAATCGGTTTACTTATTTTTATGTGACTGTCATAATTCATGAATGACTCAATCTGAAACAAGAAAAATTAGTCTGAATATTCCTTGTAGTGTTATTATATTATTTGTCAAATTTCATTAACATAGCATTAATATTTACTGAACAATTGATTTTGTTTTTCAAAAAACCCATTTTTCTCTGCCATGTGCCCCCTTAACATTTTAAAAGTTTCATGGAAGAAGTGAGCAAGGAATAATGTACAGTACTCATGAAACAAATAAGGGAAAGAAAGAGAGAGAGAGAGAGAGAGAGAGAGAGAGAGAGAGAGAGAGAGAGAGAGAGAGAGACTATGCATGCATAACCATGTGTACGAGCATGTATGTGCATGTGTAAGATCCCTACTTGAGCAAAAAATCCTTTTCTGAGAAGGTGTGTTACAGCTAAGATGACTGAAAGAGGGACAAATAGATCATTTTCCCATATAATCTGTTACAATTAGCATGATCAACTTCATACTACAAGCAAGTGTTTATTCCTAATACACTACCTCACTCAGACACCTTTGGCTCTCAAAGTGTGCAAGCACTTACTCTAAATGCATTTATACCACCAGGACTTGCATTGAAGAAGTAATGTTATTTCAGATTCCAGGGTTGACCGCATTACTCTGGTTTTCAATAGCTGTAGTTCAAAGCTCGGATCTCCCCCCCTCCCCCTCCCCTCCTACTGTTAATGCACTGATCCATTTCAGCATGCAAAGGTCTGATACTTTCAAACATCCACGACACTTATCAGCCTCATGGTGTAGGCTCAGAAGGACGCCTTCCTCTAAGACAGCAACAAAAAATATTTTGAAGCAAAGATATAAATTGCCAACAATCACCTATCCATGACCTTTAATATGTTATTGTGTTATCACACGCTCTGTGTAAGTGTCTTCCATTTCCCACCTCTCTCATTCTGTTATAATGCAGTGTCCTGCCTGACGACAAGTTCACAATATCCCGACTTTTTATCCATTTCCCTAGAAAATTCTGCTCCACAACATTCACCAACGACAACCTCAGCAGTAGTGAAAATGATCATTTCCCCAATGACATGACCCCCAAACACATGGCCCTCAGCATCGCTCAGTGAGGCATGGAGATGACCAGAGTTGCCAGACAAGGTGCCCACCAAAGACACTATTTCAAAGGGACCGGTGAAGTCCGTGATCTGCAAGACAGCAGAAGAAAGGAACTCTCTTGAAAAGTGTTGGCCATCGGTACAAGGTAAAGGTGTGTGAATGTAGGCAAAAGATGGACCACTGGATTCCAGAAGACAAAACAAATAATGATCAAAAAGATTGCTGGGAGGTGTTGGAATCTCAGGGTTAGTATGGAAACAAAAGTCATGGGTATAGCCCTTCATCAGTTGTGTGTTTATGAAGTGACTCATCACCCATGTCTGGGTTTCAAACCGCTTGACACTTTGCCCCCAAATCACTGGGCTGCTTGATCAATCATTACTGATTCCTGGCGAAACACACAGCGACAGATAAGACGCACACAGTCAGGTACCAGCATCAACTCCACTCCATGTGGAGTATTCCAGCCTGAAGCTGTGTCATGGCCACATACTAGGATTAATCAAACTACAATGGGTGCCACTGCTGCCCTGACAGGTACCCAGTTTTACACCTGGGTGGGGAGAAACAAAGGAAGTTCAGCACTTGGCTCAAGGAAGCAACTCTAGGAGCTACGCAGCTTTGAAAGAAGCACCCAGTAGCTGCAAGCCGCTGCGAGTCAAGCACACTTACCAGTCGGCCACAGAGCAGAGTGAGAATATGAGATGATAAAAAAGTTGCATGTAGCTGTGAAGAGGGGACTGATGTAGCACTAAAATTACATAGTGTGAATCATTCACGCATGTAGATGCTGGTATCAGAAAACTTCTAC
This sequence comes from Theodoxus fluviatilis, assembly GCA_034096865.1. NCBI lineage: Eukaryota > Metazoa > Mollusca > Gastropoda > Cycloneritida > Neritidae > Theodoxus > Theodoxus fluviatilis. Next base: position 23,178 of record JAWQFJ010001204.1, read on the forward strand.
AAAACAGCTAAATAATATCAAGTCATTGGAAGAAAACGGATGAAACGGACAAATAGAAAATAGATACTCATAAAACTGATCGAGCAGATGGCTTCAGTTTATTCACCTAATGGGATACACACATGCACTTACAGCAGTTGCAAAACTCTTTATTTTTTATGCTTTGTGGGACGGAGCATTTTCATGTGCTCGTGCATTGCATCTTCACTTAAATGCTGCATTTGGCACAGAAATGACATCCACTGCCTTCTCCACCAGAATTAATCTATTGTTAGGATTTCAAGAAAAAGGAGCAGTTTATACCATGGTAAAATCCAAGGTAACTGGCATTTCCTATGAATGAAATGTTTGCAACAACATCTGATTGCTTTGTAAACTTAAAGGCATGAAACATGCTGCAGAAAGTTGCAACTTGTTTACTTGTTTGTTTGCTTGCTTGTTATTGAATGGGCATGTTTCAGAAACTCAATAGGCTCACAAGTCTTTGCAGTCATTGGGTAGGTGCTCCGACATAGATGGCTTACACACAATTTCTTTTGTCCATCCTACTGACTGATGCAAGGGAAACAACTCCAGCTGGAACTCCAGCTCTACCAAGTACAGTGATATTGTGCTAAACAGGTTCGCAAGGTGGAGTCAAATGATGAATTTTGATAAAAGCACTTTAGAGTAAGGTCAGTTTAAAATCAATGAATACATGCCTTCCTCAACTCTCAATTTCATTTAATGGCCTCCCAATGGCATTTTGAGACATTAACTCAATTTAGCCACATAACTGTAACTAACTTTACGTGTGTGTGTGTGTGTGTGTGTGTGTGTGTGTGTGTGTGTTTTTAATGCACATGCATCTCCATGACTGTGTCTTTGTCCAACTTTCTCAGTCTCTATCTCTCTTTCTCCCCACCTCAGCATTCCCCCCCCCCCTTTCCCCCCCAACCCCACTCCCTCATCCCAGCTGAAGATTGATCAGCAGGTTCTGAGACCACGGGGCGTGTATTCCACAGTGATTTGATCAAAACATGCATAAGCTGTGCTGACACCAAACCCTTATAACTGCCTGTACTAGAAAAAGGAAGAGAGCAGCTCACCTTGTTGGCGTTGGCCATGCGCAGCCGGGCCTTGGTGACGCTGCCCACACAGGTGAGAATGAAGGCGGCCTTCAGGCCCAGGGCTTTCACCTGCTCCAGCAAGGCAGACTGCAGCTCCTGTCCAGGATGCAGTCGCAGTGGGAAGCACTTCAGTGGATACATGGCTACTGCAGGCAAATCTGTGAGAGGGGGAGAGAAAAAAAGCCTTATCCCCTTCTCTGGCATCATAATTATACTGTTTGGTCTGTCAGCATGACTACATAATTTATATTTTTAAAAACTACATTAAAATAATGAGACCCTTACCCTTTTCTCTTGCACATGCCCTTCTAACTATCCAACGAAATATAGCAAAACATATGTACCAGAAGTACTCATATCTGAACAGAAAACAAATCCATTTCATTTCTTTACAGAAAATATTTATGCTGAAATTTATTTTTAATTTTTTTTTGGAAAGCACATTTCATGACTTTCCCCCCTCATCACTCATGGCACATGTCATGACAAACAGGCTTGGCGCATGTCATGACAAACAGGCTTGGCGCATGTCATGCATGACCTTGCAGCATATGCCATGGCTACCAGGGTAAGAATTAAGGTCTTAGGCTAGTCTCAAGGGAAAATGTGTTGTGTTAGCATATATTTCATATATTTTTATATGATAGTATTATATTAACATTAGCCAAGATAAATATACAAACAGATGTATTCTGGTTGCCATGGTTACATAAAAAACAAGATGGCCACCAGTGAAAACAACCCAACTTATAACAATGATATCTCTAATTCTATCCAACACTGAAAAATGAAATTTGCACCATTTCATTTAGACTGCAAAAGCATATGCAATCAACCAAAAGTTCTAAGTTGTTTGATAAACATGAAATTCACTATATTTTTGTGCTTTTATTACTGTTTACCCGCTGTAATCAGAACACAAAACCATCGAAAACTTAATCTATGCATCACCAGGTCACTTTGAGACTGCATAATACAAACTGAAAATAGGAAGTGTGGAAAGTTTCTACTTGCTATCTGTAAATATGTAGTCAGGGAAGCTGACAAGGTTTTAAAAACCTAGTTTTAAGGAAAACGCAAATAAAGGAAAGAGTTACCTGTCCCACCTTCTGATATGGGGCTACATGGCAATTTTCAATTTTTCTGGAGTCCCACACACCAGCACTTTGCTGTACACCTCATACACAATGAAATGCACCCTGTTACGGGGATCCACAAAAACGAAATAAAACAGGTCCCGGGTTACTTATGTCTTTTTATTTCAACATAAAACCAGGCAGAAGTCGCCTCCACCCCCTCTCCCAGACAAAGGAGGCGCTGACTCATTCTGACCCCCTCTTACAGACAAAGGAGGGAAAGCCCCCGAACTTTCTGCAGGCACTTTACAATACATTCACATCCGCAGGCATTTCACATTCCTTCGCAACATGTACATGACAACTCCTTCACGGACAAAAACAACACATCCAACTCCAAGTCTGCGAATGCACTATAGCCATACTCACTATCGGCGTATCGCACAACGAGGTTGCTGCATCTTCACAAGAGGCAAGTTTCTGAGCAGATGCACTCTCGCAAAATTTATTGTTGCTATTTGCCTCGGCAATATTGTTGTCATTCTGCTCGGCCCTGTCAGTGTCACCAAAGATCCTATAATATACACATCCAGCTGGTGTCACTCCCCTGGGCAGACTCACCACTGACACTTGGCAAGCCTGCTCCAGCTTGGACTCCACCTCTCCCCATCTCAGACGGCTTCCTCTCCCCACCACAGTCTTTCCCTACGAACTGATTTCCCATGAATCGCCTCTTTCTTCTCCGCACACTCGCAAACTTTCTCTTAACCGTCATCGTGCACTCGGTGTTCGAACAGACTTGGCATTTGCAGCGTTCACAAAGCGCGCGACAAGCGGAAGTTGACACCAGCCAAACGTCACTTTTAACTTTGCTCTGATTGGCTTATAACACATCTCAGCTCATTATAATACTCTGATCATCCAATGAAATTCATCCATAGACAAATATAGGGATTGTTTCAAAGATAAAATTGTTATGAAAATGGAGCAATTGGTGAAAGAATCACATTTCTATGATATAAAATAGTGAAGTTATGAGTTACTGAATATTAATTAGGTCATCAGCTGATTTGACAGCACAAGAAATGTTTATACCATGCACGATAAATGACAATTTTTATCATTTTCTGCCACTTTGACAAGTTTATTGTTTACATCCATGCATAGCAGAGACTTTGTGGCGTCTAAATCTGGGGGTCCTCTCAAAAATCATAATTCTGAGAAAATCACAAATTTTAAAGGTAGCCTTAGACCTTAAAATAACTTGATATAAATTAATGAAACCAGGACATACAAATTCAAACCACTTCAAACTGAAGATAAAAACTGGTTGACAGGTAAGATTTTACATGTGATGACAGCAATGCTTTTTGTTCAACAACAAAAAGAAAATAATCAATGGAAACATTCTCTGTTGCTTTTGAGTATTCAGGCCTATACATGTAATCCAATATAGTTTAGGCCCTCAGAGATTAATTAATCAAATATCTTACCTATACCTATCCTACCTTAATGAAATGCTGAGCTTCTGCTGCGGCATCTCTGCACAGTCAGAATGCGTAAAGTTTCACAATGTGAAAGGAGCCTAGGATTACCTCCCCTGACAAAGCAAAATGCCATAATTTTGCTCTGGTCATCTGGTTTTCAGTTGCAGATTCCTGACAGGTTAAAGCATTTCATGAGCATGAAAACTGGAGCACCTCAAACTTTGGAAAAGCTTCCAGAGGCAGGCCACACTAAAGGACTAGTCCAAGGAGAGGGGTGTGAGAAAGAGAGCCAAGCTGGTGGGCCACACAAGCTGGTGGACCACGTCATCTGATTGGCAAGCAATCTTGGTTGGTTAAACTACAGTGAATTCACAATGATTCATACACAGAATGACAAATGAATCTGAATATACAAAAAAACATTGTATAAACACAGCGAAGCAGATGTTGTGACCCGCTTGCTTGTGTGGCCTGCCAGCTTGGCTGTGTTTCTCACACCCCTCTCCTTAGAGGAGTCCACCCGTGTGGCCCGCCTCTGGAAGCTTTTCCCAAATGTCCACTACGTTACTCTGCTGGCAAGACCAAGTGACTCAAACAATGCAAAAGATTCTACAAGATATGGAGAGGCTGCAACATCCAGTACATGGTGGTGCTAGAGTCTTTTCCAAGACCCCTAAGGGCAAAGGTAAACCCACCACCTCCAGGGAAATGTCTCTGACATTAAACTGGAGCAAGAAGTAAACACTAGGAATGATGCAAGAAAAAAAGCACCTGGCTGCTGTTCTCTGCACTGTCAGAAAACTGTTGCTACTCTTCCAGCCCTCTTCACTTCCTGACACCTGCAGCTAAATCTTTTTCTTTTCCCCATGACTTTCTCGATAATTAGCTTGTATCTCATGAGCATCCCACCTGCTATGACTGGGTATTGTGCCTGACTTGTAGTTGTTCCCTTTAAGGAAGAGGACCAAAGCCATAGTTCATACAGTCAGGCTAGATACCTATATTCCACATGCATTTTTGGGGGCAGTCTTTTCCACTTTCTCAAGTTGCCAACTATATTCCACTCCATCTGCTTCACTTTTCACTTCACAGGGTGGATGCAGCAAGTGTTGGTATTTAGTGTTGGTGCAAATGTTGGTACAGCGACAAGAAAAGTTCATCTCTGAAACTGACAGCTGATGCAGCAGGTACAACTCAGTCCTGGAAGTAACTCCAACCCCTGTTCCCACCTCCTTCTTTCTCCATCCCTGCTTGAAAACATCAACAAAACAAAAAAAAGTTCTGTAATACATCTTATACATGCCTTGGTTGATTTTTTACGTGGTGAGTGTGTGTGTGTGTGTGTGTGTGTGTGTGTGTGCATGTGTGTGTGTGTGAGTATGCATATGCATGTGTGTGCATGTGTATGTGTATGTGTGGGTGCATGCATGTGTATGTGAGTGTGTCTGTGTGTGCATTCTTGTGTGTATAATTGTGTAGGCATTTTTAAGTACCCCAAACATGTTAAGTTTATCATCTGGAAGATATCTCGATATATCTCAAAGGTCTGAACTTTGGGGGCAAAGTTGAATCTTGTAGTGTATTCCGTGTGCAAGAGAAAAGGAATGTGGGCCTAATGGCTGTGCCCATTTGGGATGTCTCAGACATTGGAGCACTAGAGAATAGAGCGTCACAAAGGAGGGAGGGAGAAGGAAGGAAGAAAGGAAGAAAGGGGGAGGGAGGGAGGAAGGAGGGAAGGGGGGAAGAGAGGGGGGGAGGGAGGGAGGGAAGGACGGGGCATTAAAGATCCTCTATCGGCCTGAACTGAAGTAAACTAGACACCTAGTAGTAGTAGTGATTTAAAGTTTAAAGGTCGGTCAATAAAGCATCACCGAGGAAGGCTCTGGTCATCACTCAGATTCGTCTCGGGTGCCCTGATGCTTCGATTTTGCCTTCTTTTAACATCATATTTCCAAAAAATGGTTCAACCACTCAGTGCTCGCATTGATAAAAATAATATTCACTACATACACTGCGAATGTTTACCTCGGCCTTTCTCACGTCTGCTGGAGTTACACCCCTTTGCCCGCGCAAATTTCTGTGGAGCTACAGAGCGCACTAAACTCTACTGGAACACCTTGCTCAAATAATGTTATCACATATGAATAAAATTTGTCTTGTAAATAAAACAATCAATTAAACTATGAACTTAATGTTTTGTACTGTATTAAGCAATTATCCTCGTCACTTTTGAAATATTTCTCGAACTTCACTCTGTACGCTGCACCCTCCCTCAACAATCTCGCGCTGCTGTTTCCACGGGTGTGACTGTGAAGATGGCTGACGAAGCGGACGAGTCGAGCATCGTGTCCTTATCTGATATTCTCGAAGAAGAGGAAAGACTCGAAGCTGATGCGAATGCTGTACTTGGTGACAGTAATGACAAGGAATGTACTTTTAATGAAGTAAGTCCATTTTTCGTCTGCTGTTGAATTGCGCGCATATATCATACGTCATACTCATGATATAGTTCTGTTTTACTTCTTAGCGACTAACACTATAACTTCGTATTACAGATATCTTCGAAGGTTTTGCAAATAACTGCACAAGATGCACATGAGTTCGACAGTTTACTGTAGAGTTTCGGCTTGGAGTAAGTTGTTTGAAACAAACGTCTAGAGCTGTCGAACTGCCATAACTCGACATGATGTGAACTTGGCGTGCAGCACGGAGTAGATTTGCTGTTTAGTCACATTCACCTTGTGATTGTCATTGATGTGTGATTGATATGACAATTATGCCATCAGAGTTGCTAGTTGCTAGGAGATAGAAAAATTCAATGAACAAGAATGAAGTTTTTCAACTCATCGGTCTGATATTTGTTTGAAGGGTTACGTGAAGAGGCAGGCTCTGTACGCCTGTGCAACGTGTATCACCTCAGATCCTGCAGGCATTTGCTTGGCATGCAGCTTCACCTGTCACAATGGCCACGACTTGTACGAACTCTATACCAAGAGGTAAGCAAATTGTCATATTTTTTGCCTGTGCCTACTTCAAATCGTCATCAGTTACATGTATGTGCTAATTATTGAAGTTGTTCGTTTAATTTTATTGTACTGAACGTCAATAGCTGTAATGTGTAGAAGGTTCTGGAAGGGGTGAAATCATTGGACAACATGTTAATGCTTACATAACTTCTACAAGGAGGGTTTCTGACCACTCAAATGTGAAGATGATTGTGTTCTGCGTGCACACTCACACACACACACACACACACACACACACACACACACACACACACACACACACACACACACACACACACACACACACACACACACGCACACACACACACACACATTCTAGTAAACTAGAGATTTCGCCTACCGGCAAAAGTATCTCTAGCACAGTTCACATCACGTGATGGAAGGTTTTTGGCCAATTTATGCAAGCAGAGGTCACACGAGAGGCTTGTGGGATAGCCGATGTGGTCCCTGACATACGCCGTTAAAGTAGTTCTAAGACTATTTCGCACAAAACTCTTAACTTACTCTTGTTGAGACAACAAACAAGCGTTTATTCGATACAATAAAATGTTTGTGTTGAAATGGAACCAAGTTTTGACATCTGAATGATTTCTGTAAAAAGTGGAGAGAAAAATAGTATCAGAACGAACTATTTTGGGCGCAAGGCTGTAATGCCAAGGGTCAAGCCTATTACGCATTCATTACGAACTGTGCCAGAGTCAATACTACTGACTCGGGTTTACAGAATGACACACACACACATGAAGTAAGCATGCATTTAACACAGCTCATTGCAACATAATATGAAACTGATTCTTAGATAATAGGAAGTCATATGGTATAAACTGATGTCAAAAGTGGTAGGTTTAAAGGTGCTTCATTATGCACACATTGAATAATTGATCAGCATATCAAGAAACCCAAAACCAAAAATGTATATGTAATTTTCAAAAAAAAAAATAAATTCTTATGAATATGACTTTGGTGAAAAGAAATTTGTTGCAAGTAGAAATAGTTAATCATCCATTTTCATGTTTTTCAGGAATTTTCGGTGTGACTGTGGAACGAGAAAATTCCCTGGTGTTCCGTGCAAGCTGACTCCTGTGAGTGAACAGACAAATCACTATGGACAATCTGCATTGAGAGGATGGTGTCTTTGATGAGGATGAATGGAGACTGAGTTGCCAACTATGGAGGCAGTAAAGATAAACCTTATAGCTGAAAGCATTTTGTGTAGAAGTACAAAGTTGGACCACAGAGAGGCTTTCAGGGGGAAAATCCCATCACCACTGAACAATGTAAATAGTTTGTTTTCTTGTATAGGAGAGAGGCAAGCCACATGTGTATGACTTGCGTTGTTTAAGTCATTGTCATTTGTGAAATCTAAACGATCTGGATGTTTCAGTGATGCCAAGAAAAGTATCTTCAATCACTTTGCATTTAGGCTGTATCTGTTTGTGTAGTTACAGTGGAATATAAACTAGGTATTTTATTTGTTTTAAAAATGAGTGGCATTTTTCTGGAGTTGGAGACGGTTTACTGTTTAGTTGAGTTGCCAAGCAGTAGTCATCTGCCTTTAAAAATGTGTCCTCTTTTGGACCATAATCCAGAGGACCATACAGCAACACAGTAGAAATTTTAGGATGGATCAGGTATCAGGAAAGTAAAATCCATTCTATTATCAGAGGTTCAGGAATATACTACTCTGCCCAGAAAGTAGACCCTCTTGGGTAGAACATAATGTTAACATGCTCTACATAGTTACAGAAGTCCCTGTGACAAGCGGACACCCTTGGGGGAGTCCAAAGATGTCCCTACATGACAGGTGTCCCCTCATCAGAGGGATCCGATGATCATGATAGTACATGTCATTGAAACAGCTGATTGAATTGATATATGATATGCATAAGGACAAAAAGAAAAGCCATCAATCAACTTGTTTGACTTATGAACCCTTAAAATTCGTTAAGACGCTCATGTGTTAAGTTATTAAAACTCAGTAAAGTCGGCAGGGAGAGGGTGCATTGGTTCCACATGCGTTACCCATCAACTGAGGTCCAGCTACCTGCAAAGGATTGGGCAGCATGGGTCCATTCTGGATTGTCTCTTTGAGATCATATAACTAGTTTTGGACACTAATTAGCTCCCATAGGATGGATAACTGAAGCATTTGTCTTCAGACAGTTGTAGAGCGAATCAGATCCAATACGTTGATGTGTAGCAATCTACTTTCACCATGTGAACATGAAAGGGTTAACTTAAAGGGTGAAGAACTTTTCCCCCAAAGATTGTTTACAAGCACACAATCTTTGTTTAATTTGCTCACACTCATAGTAAACATAAAACCACAACCCAGTGCATGAGGAGAGCTAGGGGTGGGTTGGAGGTCAGGATAGGCATAATGGGTGGGTGTGTGTTTGTATAGGGGGGGTGCATGTGTGTGTGCTTGCATGTGTATGTGTGTGGCATGTTAGTGTGTGTGTGTGTGTGTGTGTGTGTGCACGGGCAAGAAAGAAGTGGGGTTGTGGAGAGAGACACCTACATGGTTGAGCTACAGTGGAACTCCTCTATTATGACTTTACAAAATCTCAGGAAAATTGGTCTTTAAAAAGGAGGTAAAGTGAATTGCATTCATAACTCAACATTTTATGTAGGACAGTGAAAAAGCCAGGCTCAAAAGACAAAATGCTTTAGATTCACATACAAGATGCCTCTATTATATGTGACTGCTTCAATCATTCAGTTATGTTGACGTTTACATGTAACTCATCTCTTTGCTTCAAGTGTGTACAGACATTTTTGACTCACATGCGAAGCAAAAGTGAGTCTATGTACTCAGCCGTGTCGTCCGTCCGTCCGTCCGTCCGTCCAGGCGTAAAAAACTTAAACGTTGGATTTTTCTCGGAGACTATTAAGTCTATCAACACCAAATGTGGCATGATGGTGTATGATGACAAGGCCTCAAAAAACATACATAGTGACTTGACCTTGCTTCAAGGTCAAGGTCACAGGAGCCATAAATGTGGTCTCAAAAACAGTCATTTTTCACATTTTCCCAATTTTCTCCCACGTTATTGAGAATGGCGACCTTAGCTACAAGTGGTATATAGGTCAAAGCAAGCCCTATCTTTTGATACCAGTTTGGTTGACCTTGCTTCAAGGTCAAGGTCACAGGAGCTCTTCAAAGTTGGATTGTATACATATTTTGAAGTGACCTTGACCCTGAACTATGGAAGATAACTGTTTCAAACTTAATAATTATGTGGGGCACATGTTATACTTTCATCATGAGACACATTTGGTCACATATCATCAAGGTCAAGGTCACTTTGACCCTTATGAAATGTGACCAAAATGGGGTAGTGAACCACTAAAAGTGACTATATCTCATGGTAGAAAGTGCCAATAAGCACCATTGTGCTTCCTATGTCTTGAATTAAGAGCTTTGTGTTGCATGACCTTGGATGACCTTGACCTTGGGTCAAGGTCACATGTATTTTGGTAGGAAAAATGTGTAAAGCATTTTTTTGTGTATGATGTCATTGGTAGGTTTAGTTGTTTGACCTTGACCTTGAAGGTCACCTGAAGGTCAAGGTCATATAAAGGTCAAGGTCAAGCATGTGAGTCGTATGGGCTTTGCCCTTCTTGTTCTGTTTGCTTCCATCTTTTCCGGGTGATGCATGAAAATCTCTCTCTCTCTCTCTCTCTCTCTCTCTCTCTCTCTCTCTCTCTCTCTCTCTCTCTCTCTCTCTCTCGCTCTCTCTCTCGCTCTCTCTCTCTCTCTCTCGCTCTCTCTCGCTCTCTCATGCGCTCTCCTCTCCCCCGTCATTATGTCTGCCTCCTCTCCCACTTACCCCACCTCCACCTCCCCCCCGTCTTCGCCCCCTCTCTCTCACGCTCTGCCTAACCCCCCACCCCACCCCGCCACGCATGCTCACACACACACACACACACACACACACACACATACACACACACACACACACACACACACACACACACACACACTAACACACACACACTAACACACACACACACACACACCCCTCTCTCTCTCTCTCTCGCTTGCTCGCTCGCTAGTCACCCCTCCCCTAATAAGCGTGCCCCCCATCTCTGTATCACTGTATTAGAAAAATATTGTATATTGTTGGTAAATTGAGAGTTGAGGAATGTTCAGGACTGCTTTAAAACTTTTTTTTTCTTATTACAACCTTTGAACACCTGTGTGCAAAAGATGTATGTGGAAATGTTGACTTAACTCATTGCTTACGCAGGGATAGCATTAGGAATTTTACCTCTGTACGCAGTGTTTTTTTAAGTTTTCAAAAAATCACACAAAATCCAAATTTTGAATAACTGTTTAGTGGTTGGTACCACAAGAAAGAAATTCATTTGCACTTTCTAGCTGAAGTGCTGGATAGTTACAATATGCAGTAAGAAAATTGGGGAAAATTATTTTTAAACACCAGGTACATGCAATTTTGATTTTCTTTTTTTTAACACCTAATTAATGTATTGTACTAATACTGTAATAGTCAAGAGATAGATTTTGCACAACAGTTCTGACATCAGTATTTCCACATCAAACTATATTGATGAATGATTGACTACAGGATAAAAAAATGCTTGAAAATGATTTTTTTTTGCAAGTCAGAGAGGTGAAATCAGAAAATATACACTTACTCACTGCAATCTGTCTCTGTCTGAATAGAAGAAAATCTCAGAATGGCCTTCTGAGAGAAAGAAGGCGCCCTACTTGGCATAGTCATCTTTTGTGTGGTACAGTTCATTGGAGGAGTAGAGAAGGTTTTCGGCATCCTCTGCATCCGAATCGATGTCTGTGTCTGCTGTAAACACCGATTCTATCTCTTCCTCTCTCTCTGACGGCGACGGCGTCTTCGCTGTCACTTAGTGTCAGTCACGAAGTGACATCCGAAGTCAATTCGTTTCGTCTTCGCTGCAGCCACCGCTTCATTCTCGTTGACTGGGACTATTTCCGCATCAGAATCATAAAGATCTTCTTCAGAAGTCCAATATCCATCTAGATCTTCAGTATCAGACCCTTCTTCCATCGACACTTCTAATACTTCGTCATTTTCATCACCGCTCAATCTCCTTCGACAACGCGACGCCATGTCGAAGCGCGGAAACACGACGGTGGGTGAGCGTAGATACTACTAAATGTAGCTTTCTCACGGGGACTATACTAAAGAAAAGGTAACTCCAGCGAACACAGATTGGTTACACAATAAAGTGCTGTACGATTTACTTCCCTTGAACCAGCCACGTAGATAGGAAAATTTCATTACGGCGACCGCAAGCACGTAGTTGAGCTGCGTAGCCAAAGGGTGTTGGCGTCATCGCAACCACGTGGTTGAGCTGCGTAAGCAATGGGTTAATGGTTGCTTTGTTGGCTGCACAGTCTTTGAAGCTGTTGTGCTTGTTTTCTTGCAACTGTAGAAGGATTGCATCAATGGCAAGAACAAGTACACCCAGAACTTCCAGGGTCTGTACTGCACTTGTCACAGGCCCTATCCAGACGAGGAAGATACTGTGAGTGTGAATCATCTCTATCTTGGGTCAAAGCTGTGGAATAGGCCATTATTTTCTTCACTATATAGTATAATGTGATTCGAAACAATCACTTTTTAAAATTAAAGTTTGAAAGAAAGTTTTTTTGTTTGTTTGTTTGGGGTTTATTTCATGAATGGGCACCAGTAGGCATTGTGATGTAAAGAGGTGTAAAAGGGGAGAATGTCAACTTCAGATTTAATTACAGGTAGTTTTCTAATTGTGTGAAGGTCATTTTTCACTATTGTAAATTTTAGAAAATGTCACGCCTTTTTTAGAGAGAGAATGGCTTGTAATGTTATTCAAAGAATATTCTTTTGTGAAGACCTTTTCAAAATTAAACACTTCATATGTTTTACAAACTTGCAGCTTGGATTGGAAACTTTCTTGTTATTGGCAGTTGTATTGTGTTTCCACAAAGCTAATCTAGTTGTGGTTTTCATTCATTAGGATAATTATCAGACACAAATGAAGTGTGCTACTGACATAAAAATCATTTTGTTTCAGGTGGAAGATGACATGATTCAGTGCACCATTTGTGAAGACTGGTACCATGGTCGGGTATGTTATAACTTCCTTTTGCAATTAGCCTTAAGGTGGCATACATCATATACTTTTTTATGTGGATTTTTTTCCTCAGAGGTGATAATTTGGCAGCTTTAATGTTGAAAACAGGTTGAAAATGATAAGCTGAAAGTTTACTTACATGAGTTGAAATGGATGCCATAATCAGAAAGTCATGTTAGAAAATTGTATTGTTTATGGTTAATTTGCTTTGACTTTTTGACTCACATGCGAAGCAAAAGTGAGTATGTACTCACCCTTTTCGTCCGTCCGGGCGTTCGAAAACTTTAACGTTGGATTTTTCTCAGAGACTATTAAGTCTATCAATACCAAATGTGGCATGATGGTGTATGATGACAAGGCATCAAAAAACATACATAGTGACTTGACCTTGCTTCAAGGTCAAGGTCACAGGGGCCATAAATGTTGTCTAAAAAACAGTCATTCTTCACATTTTCTCAATTTTCTCTGAAGATTTTGAGATTGGATACTTTACCTACATATGGTATATAGGGCAAAGTAAGCCCTATCTTTTGATACCAGTTTGGTTGACCTTGCTTCAAGGTCAAGGTCACAGGAGCTCTTCAAAGTTGGATTGTATACATATTTTGAAGTGACCTTGACCCTGAACTATGGAAGATAATTGTTTCAAACTTAATAATTATGTGGGGCACATGTTATACTTTCATCATGAGATACATTTGGTCACATATCATCAAGGTCAAGGTCACTTTGACCCTTATGAAATGTGACCAAAATGGGGTAGTGAACCACTAAAAGTGACCATATCTCATGGTAGAAAGTGCCAATAAGCACCATTGTGCTTCCTATGTCTTGAATTAAGAGCTTTGTGTTGCATGACCTTGGATGACCTTGACCCAAGGTCACATGTATTTTGGTAGGAAAAAAGTGTAAAGCATTTCTTAGTGTATGATGTCATTGCTAGGTTTAGTTGTTTGACCTTGACCTTGAATGTCACCCGAAGGTCAAGGTCATGTAAAGGTCAAGGTCAAGCATGTGAGTCATATGGGCTTTGCCCTTCTTGTTCAAACTTTAAAGTAAAATTTATCAAAATGTGGTTTGTCTGTTCTACAGTGATCTTTTTTGCCCCTAAAATAAGGTGACTTGGCTGTGTTGGCATAAAGATAGTATGTTGAATTTTGCATGTTTATTAGTTTAGTGTATGATGTCATTGCTAGGTGTAGTTGATTGGCCTTGACCTTGAAGGTCACCTGAAGGTCAAGGTCATGTAAAGGTCAAGGTCAAGCATGTGAGTGGTATGGGCTTTGCCCTTCTTGTTTATTTAATTAGTTTAGAGAGGTACCCATCGCTGAAGTTGTGAAAAAACCTAACCTGGAAGTCAAAAAGTGTCATTTTGAGTGCTTGGATACGGCATCTTATTCCTCAAAACATGCTGCATGTTTGGTATCAATGCGTAGCGCCTTCACTCGGCTCTTGGTCGCGGCTATTTCCGGAGGAAACGAATGCAGTACGGAGGAACACGAAGCGAAAATCGGAAGCCAGTGCTAACCAATGAAAGCTATGAAAATAGAGGTCGGCTAGTGAGCTTGCCTGTGATTGGACAGGTTTCACGAGGCCAGCGCGCGATCGCAGCGGAAGTGACCTACGGAAATGCTCGAAGCAACGATCGGCTATTACCGCGTATAACGACAAGCATACGTCAGCCGAGTCAAGATGGCTGTCGTTTGACCGCTGCAGCATGCAAACATCCCGAAGAAACCGAAGAAATGGCACAGTCAACATCAGTATGGGAAAAAGAGAAAGAGACGCAAGATGGAAGAAGAAGATTCATCAGCTGTTGCCTCCAGAGGAGAGGATTTGACGCCAACAGCCTCCAGAGTTGGGGAATTAGTACCGATCGCCACCACATCGACTGAATCGGCGTCCAGATTGACACCAACGGCCTCCACGTCGACTGAATCGGTGTCCACAAAGAAAATGGGTCGCTTCCATCGTGCTACTTCAAGCAAGACGAGCGCAGGCCTTTCTAATCTGACTGATGTCAACCTCATTGTCAGTATGAGGAGTCTGAACGAGCTATTCTCTGCCTTCGAGTGTGAGAGCTGTGAGCAGCCCTATTGAGTGACGGAGGTCGAAACAGCGAGGATGGGCTCTGCTTGCCAGCTTCAAGTTCAGTGTTCGGCGTGTGGCACCATCATCAGTCAGCTCACAACATCATCCAAGACGGGCACTACGCACAGAGGATTCGATGTCAACCGCCGCCTCGTCATAGCAGCAACCTCGACAGGAATCGGATTTACCCAATTGAAGAGGTTTTTTGCTTTGATGAATATGCCACCGCCCATGCACCTGAAGACTTGGCAGTTTTACCAGAAAGCTGTCCACTCAGGAGCTCGTCGGGCAGCTGACAAGCACCTTCAGGAGGCAGCGGAACAAGTGCGAGTGCTGTACGCCGAGATGAACATTGGCGAACCAAATCCTGATGGACACCTGGACATTTCAGTTTCCTTCGATGGAAGCTGGCAGAAGCGAGGGCGAACTTCACACTGTGGTATTGCCACTGTGATAGAGGTCTTCTCAGGTCTTGTGGTGGACTATGTGACTCTGTCCAATTATTGCCACGGATGTGAGATAGGGCCGTAAGCAGACTCTGTCGAGTTTGAGGAGTGGAAGGGAGAGCATAAAGAGGAGTGCCAGAAGACAGTTCACTGCTCTTCCCAGGCAATGGAGGTAGAGGCTGCTGTCATTCTGTGGAGCATGTCTGAAGCTCTGCACAACTTCAGATATGTGGAGATGTTGGGGGATGGGGATGGAAAGGCACACTCCAGAGTGAAACAGGCCAGAGTGTATGGTGAGGGAGTGGATGTGCAGAAGATTGATTGTGACAACCATGTCACCAAGAGGATGGGGACAACTGCCTCTGCCTCCATGATCACATGTTTCTTACAAGTTTGTGGATTATTTTCAAGGTTGATGCTTTTGCCTTTGAATTTGATAGACTTAGGATGAAATTTATTACCTCAAAGTTTGCTTGCATATGTAGAAATGGATGCCAAAATTGAAAAATCATGTTAGAAATGTGTATCTTTTTTAGTTCAATTGTTATACAAGTGTAAACTTTCTGAAACTTTAAAGTCAAATTTATCAAAAAGTGGTTTTCATTTCTACGGTAATATATTTTGACCCTTTAACAATGTGACTTAGAATAAAGATAGAATGTAGAAATTTTGCTTGTTTGTATATAAATGGATGCTAATAGCTATATGACTAGTTAGAAATCTGTAACTTTATTTGTTAATTTTTAATTAAAGTTTAATCTTGTCATGCCGGCAACGTTTTTTTATGTGTAAATGCCACTCATCACCAGAAACATTTGTAAGTGTTGTAAATACATTTATAATGTTTTATAGCAAAATATAGGTCTTCTTCTTTGTACACAATCATTGCTGATCCTATTAAGTTTGATCCTTGTAGTTTGGTAGGGGGTCAAAAATTGTAACGTGCATTTTTCAGTGATTGTGTTTTATAACACGAACTAGTCAATCTAGAGCAATAAAAATTTATGTGAATTATCCTTGTTATGTGTTTGTATTGTGTGCAAAGTTTCAATAAGATAGCTAAAACAGTTGCTGAGCAATGATTTTTTTTCTGATACCCCTGTTTTCTATGCCATGTGCCCCCTTAATATTTGGTGAGCATGAATTTGTTAAATACCACATTTGTCTATGCCATGTGTCCCCATAAAGTGTGTGTGTGTGTGTGTGTGTGTGTGTGTGTGTGTGTGTGTGTGTGTNNNTCACTGCTCTTCCCAGGCAATGGAGGTAGAGGCTGCTGTCATTCTGTGGAGCATGTCTGAAGCTCTGCACAACTTCAGATATGTGGAGATGTTGGGGGATGGGGATGGAAAGGCACACTCCAGAGTGAAACAGGCCAGAGTGTATGGTGAGGGAGTGGATGTGCAGAAGATTGATTGTGACAACCATGTCACCAAGAGGATGGGGACAACTGCCTCTGCCTCCATGATCACATGTTTCTTACAAGTTTGTGGATTATTTTCAAGGTTGATGCTTTTGCCTTTGAATTTGATAGACTTAGGATGAAATTTATTACCTCAAAGTTTGCTTGCATATGTAGAAATGGATGCCAAAATTGAAAAATCATGTTAGAAATGTGTATCTTTTTTAGTTCAATTGTTATACAAGTGTAAACTTTCTGAAACTTTAAAGTCAAATTTATCAAAAAGTGGTTTTCATTTCTACGGTAATATATTTTGACCCTTTAACAATGTGACTTAGAATAAAGATAGAATGTAGAAATTTTGCTTGTTTGTATATAAATGGATGCTAATAGCTATATGACTAGTTAGAAATCTGTAACTTTATTTGTTAATTTTTAATTAAAGTTTAATCTTGTCATGCCGGCAACGTTTTTTTATGTGTAAATGCCACTCATCACCAGAAACATTTGTAAGTGTTGTAAATACATTTATAATGTTTTATAGCAAAATATAGGTCTTCTTCTTTGTACACAATCATTGCTGATCCTATTAAGTTTGATCCTTGTAGTTTGGTAGGGGGTCAAAAATTGTAACGTGCATTTTTCAGTGATTGTGTTTTATAACACGAACTAGTCAATCTAGAGCAATAAAAATTTATGTGAATTATCCTTGTTATGTGTTTGTATTGTGTGCAAAGTTTCAATAAGATAGCTAAAACAGTTGCTGAGCAATGATTTTTTTTCTGATACCCCTGTTTTCTATGCCATGTGCCCCCTTAATATTTGGTGAGCATGAATTTGTTAAATACCACATTTGTCTATGCCATGTGTCCCCATAAAGTGTGTGTGTGTGTGTGTGTGTGTGTGTGTGTGTGTGTGTGTGTGTGTGTGTGTGTGTGTGTGTGTGTGTGTGTGAGAGAGAGTATTTGTATGTGTGGGGCGAGGCTGTGGCTATGTATAAATTTGAGTTTTGATTTTCCTCAGCACCTGGGGAGGTCTGTGGCGACAGACTTTGAGGAGATGATCTGCCAGCAGTGTGTCAAGGAGCACAAGTTTCTCCTGGCCTATTCCATCGTTGATGGAGACAGTGAGTTGGAGTAGTGTCATGCCACACACTTGTCATGCCATTTCTCCTCCCCCTTTGACATCCCTCTTCTTTTCTTATCTGCAGTCCCTCCTCCCTTCCCACTCCCCTTCATGGCCCTCTGCTGCTGCTCCTGCTGCTCTTTCTTCTGTGAGAGAGAGAGAGAGAGAGAGAGAGAGAGAGAGAGAGAGAGAGAGACTGAGAGAGAGAGAGAGAGAGAGAGAGAGAGAGAGAGAGAGAGAGAGAGAGAGAGAGAGAGAGAGAGCGCTACATAAAAGATGTGCAAGTATTGAACCCAAAATGTTTGCCAGTGGCTGTCTTTAAAAAAATGAACTGTCTGAAAACACCAAACATGTCTGAACTGGTACTATGAGAACAGCAGATGACTGGTTTCCAACTGAATCACTTTTGTCAGAAAAAGGGAAAGCATGAGAGGGCATGTTGTCTGTCTCAGCTACTGTCATCAAGAAGGAGGAGGAGGAGGGGGACTCTGACAAGTCCACAGTGGACGTGGAGGGGGAGGACAAGGACAAGACCAGCTCCAGCACAGTAGGGAAGGAGGAGTCAAAGGAAGAGGTCAAGGCCGAGATCACTGACTCAGCCCACTCCACAGACTCCTTTGAGGAAGTGAAGACGGACATCAAAATGGAGTCCCCCGCCTCTTCATCTCTGCCTTCTGATAACAGTCTCCAGGTGAGTAGATCTGTTAAGTCCATATCAGTGTCTCAGATGCTTGCCAAGTTCACTTTGATGCTTTCAGCTGCAATATGCTATGCTGCCCTTTTCGTTGCAGTTAATAATGCAGGAATATAGCTTTTCCTCTTCTGTGCAAGACACAGGAACCTAATGCTGCAGTGACTGCATTCTGAACCAGTGAGGCACTGATAACTTGGTATTGTGTTAATGTGATTACTGAGGAGTGACTATAGTGTTGTGCCTGCCATATGTATGTCATATAGTGCCTGTAGAGATTAAATTTGGCTAAATGGTAAGGGCAGAAGAGTTTGAGACCCAGATAAGGGTAAAAATTCATGGGATGGTGTGTGTGTGAGTGAGTGTGTGTGTGTAAAAACTGTTGTACTCTGTCATATCATGTTGTGGTTACCCAACAGGCAGAGGAACTGGAGCAGCCCAGCACTTCTGCAGGCAGCAGCAGCAGCCAGAGCAGCAGAGAAGGAGACAGCTGTGTGTACCGGCAGCTGTGTAGCAGGAGCATAGAGACGGAGCCTGCCACACTCTTCCTGCCCTCCAGCTGGCGTGCCAAGCTGTGCAACTGCTGCTCCTGCATGGTGAGCAGCCCCACTTGTGCCGCAGCCAGCGTTGATGATGATGATGATGTCTACTTGTATAGCGCACATATCCATGCTGGCAGCATGCTGGCAGCATGCTCAAGGCGCTTCAGCCGATGTTGAGGCTGTCTCTCAGTGTGTCGTGTCTCAAGTCAATGAGACGAGTATCCTGCTGCCAAGGCCAATTACATTGGCCTAAGGCGCTAAGACTACTGTAAGCACAAGGGAGAATTTGTGCGTGCTGGGTATTTTTTCTGTGGCCGGCACTCACCCGTCAAGGACATGAGCGTCAGGATCTTTATAGTGCGCAATTGATGTTGTGAATGCGTATCACACACTAGACCTCGATTTATGAAGGTCTCATCCGAAGGACCTGTAAAGCCCTGAGGAGGGCCGTTTGGTAGCCCTGAAGAGGGCCGTTTGGTACCCGGTTGCACTCCTGGGTGGGGAGAAGCAATGCGAGTTAAGCATCTTGCTCAAGGATGCAACTCTGGGGACCGCGCAGCTTCGAACGCCGCACCCACTGGCCGCAAGCGACTGTAGGTCCAGCGCGCTAACCACTCGGCCACTTCTCGCGTTGGCCTTGTGCCGGGGCAGTTGCGTTGGCTTCTCCTCAACCTCGGCAAGAACTGCTTGGCACATGTTGAATGATTAGGCAACAAACAAAAAAAGCTGTAGTTATGGTAACCAGACCAATCCAATTCTTTAAATTGTGCCCCAAATTTTGTTTTTTACAGAAAGAAATTTATGATAAACAATAAACCGTGTGATGTCCCATTTTCCTTACCACACAAACACTAGAGGAATCCACTAATTACTTTTTAAAAAAGCATTTTGACTGAAAGAAAAACCTGATTTATGTTCAATCTGGCCTCATCTAAAACAGTAATTTGAAATAAAAAGTTCAGGCTGACTTACCATCCCTGTTTTTTTGTTGCCATGTTACCATAACTATTTTTTGGGGGGCCCTAGTGGTGAATGAGCATTTCCAAACTAATGTTTGTTGACCGTCTCCAATGGTGGTTTAATTTTCTCTTCGTTATTTTGCTGCCACTTTGCTTCTCCATCATTCATGCTGGTCCTTGTTCATGCCTTGGTTAATGCTCTTGAGCTTTTTTCCCATGCCTGTTTTTGTTTTCTTCTGCATCTCCTCATTTCTCTCACTTTGGTTCTTTATTCCCTCATCTCTTCATCATTCTAAGTCTGATTATCAGTAACTTATGTAGGCAGTATGAACATACAATATGTGGACCTTGATTAGCACAATTGCAAGTAATTCTAATTCACTGTGATTTTATGCGATAGTGTTTTTTGTCTGTCCTGGAAATTCTATGCTAGAAAAAGTTGAGCTGCATAGACCGTTCCCGACAGTGTTGCTTTCTGGGTATATGCAACCCATACCTGCAACTTGTGAGATGGTGAAAATCAAAAAGTCATTCTAAATGTTGTGTCAGGGCACGATGGTTATCCCTTTCTGTCTTTTCATAGTGCGACTAATCACTGTTCGCATCATTGTTCTGTTTCCCAGGCCATGTATGTGGAGCAAGATGTGCTGTACCTGCTGGATGAGGAAGACACTGTCAAGGCGTATGAGAGGCGCGGCAAAGAGAGGAACCCTACCAGGTCTGAAAATGATGTGGTCATGGAGGCTCTGTCATCCCTCAACCACGTCCAGAAGGTGGAAGTCCTCAATGGTGAGCACTGGCCTGGGCAGAGCAGGGGTCGAGGGCTGTCTTGTAGTGCCAAGTGTGGTGAGACGGTAGTCATCCAGCTGACAGGATAGTATGGTGTATGTGAATGTCAGTCAAAAGCTCCAACTCTTATGCTTCTCAAAGTCTTTTCGCAATTGTAGCCATGAACTCTGAAACTTTACATTATATTTGTGCATCACGATCCACACATATTTGTGCCTTTTGTCATCTTGATCACAGCACTGGATGACAGGACAATGAATGAATGGTGCTTGCTGGTCTGCTAGCCTTTGTAGGCTATGTAAGGCCACTGACCATGAAAATCTCTAGATCTGGTTAGAGAGGAGCTAGTCAAGTCTTGAATTCCCCGATTATTCACCTTTTGTGAATAGAGTACAGAAATGCAATAGATATATACTCATCCCCAACCCACAGGGGGCTGAAAATGGAAAGCCTGACCGGAGTGGTGCCATGGTTTTCAGTGTAGGGCTAAGAGTCTACAGGCCAATTTTGTATTGACACCTGTTTTATTCATCCTTACCAGATGACTGACTTTAGTTCCGATGTTATGGATGTTGGGCCAGAAGCTGTCTTGGCATGGGAGGCCTGAGAGAGAGATGCTGAATGTTCATGTGAATTGACACAGCACTTGCTGCTCTTGTAGTGACATATTTGTGTGTGTGGTCCCTGTCTGAGATCTGAAGAAGAGTTCTGGACTGAATCCAGGTTTTACAGGAAATTGAGTGGCATTCTATCATTAACATGTGCCTGAACTGTATCATTGTGTTACTGTCTTGAATTACCCTGGACTTATTTGTGCCAGAAAATGACTTTTTAGACAACACTGTGAATGTGTTTCATGAAAATTTATTTACCGTTTTAATTGTGCACAAGAGAGCATTTTGGAGTGAAGTCACTATTTTCTTTCTGTCCTTTGCAGGGTTCAATGATCTGAAGACAAGCATGGCTGAATACTTCAGGAAATTTGCAGAAAATGGAAAGGTTTGTCCGAACACTGTGCCATTTAAAAATTGATTGTGTTGGTCAGTGAGACGTAGACACCTACTAAGTACAACCACTGTAACAAGTGAAGCGCATGCAACCAATGAAAAATTTACAACAAAGAACAAAATGGTTAGTAATTGGTTTGATTATTGGACACAGTGGTTGCATTTTTTTCCCCACACCTGTTTTTGACGTGCTTTTATACAGTGCCTGAGGAAGATGCTGAAGTCTAAATTTTGCAAGCTGTGCATCTGGTAATCAAGGCATCTTTTTTGTCCACTGCAGTGTTTTTTTTTTTGGGGGGGGGGGGCGGGTACCAGATAGATACCAGAGGCGGGTTTCCCAGACTGGACATGCAATCTAATACAATCCTAAGCAATCCAAGTGTGTTCTCATTATCATTTTAGAGTAATCGCTGTAATCAAATAGGAGTCTATCAACATTGGGATGAAAAAGCAGACTGTCAGATGTTAGAAACTGCAGACCTGCCAAGTGCTACGATTTAGGCGTAGCATGCTAGGATTTCGACATGCTTGCTACGCTGCTACGCTCGTCCGTAAAAACTACGATTTTTTCCGCGTGCCAGCCTCGAACGGAACTTTCGACCTTTTGACCACCACGTAGCCCCCCCCCCCCCCCCCCCCCCGCTTCACACCTCCGGTTGAGCGCCGCCACAGCCTTTCTCCCCCCCCCCCCCCCCCCCCGCTTCAGTGCCCAGCCTTCTTCCCCCCCCCCCCCCCCCCCCGCTACGCCTATATCTTAAATGATAATCCTAAAAGCTCTGGATGCTACTCTTTGGCATGTTGGTGGGTTGGCAGGTCTGTATATGTCAAGAAAGCTCTAAGAATGAGCTACATATTTCTTGCAATAAATTTGATAACAGAAACAGCGATGAGAACCTGATGGAAAAGTACAGCACTCAGGAAATTAATGAAACTAATTTCTTACTATTCACTCCTCTCAGGGTACTTTGCCAAGCAATAAAAGAAGTAAAACTCATAACAGATTTAGGGAAATCATTTCTCACCACAAAAATAACAAATCAACATAATTTGGCCACAATAGATTTTGCAAAGACAATAAGCAAATGCCGCACAGAACTCGTACTGGTGGTATCCACTCCAACACTCTACACAACTATATTTATTTAAAAAACCACATCCAAACTCAATAGATTTGTGAAATATGATGAATTGAAATTATCATACACTTTTCCATGAAAGTGGAGAAACATCCAAGGAATAAAAAGAAAAGACAGTGAAAAATCATAATGCATGCCCCTTTTTACTATCACAAACACCTGTTGCATGACCTTGGATGACCTTGACCTTGGGTCAAGGTCACATGTATTTTGGTAGGGAAAATGTGTAAATCAGTTCTTAGTGTATGATGTCATTGCTAGGTTTAGTTGTTTGACCTAGACCTTGAAGGTCACCTGAAGGTCACGGTCATGTAAAGGTCAAGGTCAATCATGTGAGTCATATGGGCTTTGCCCTTCTTGTAGTTTTTGTGTGTGTGCTTATGATTCTTTCAGAATTTAGCTGCTTTGTGTATACTTATAACTTTTCTTCTTCTCATAACTTCATAGGCAATTAACAACACCCAACCTATATGTCTACCCACTTGAAAAGTCTGAAAATGACATTACTGCTTTGCTGAATGTATTGAATGTTATTAAAGTAGCATAACTTATGTGTGTGTGTGTGTGTGTGTGTGTGTGCATGCATGCATGTGCACAGAAGAGAGTGCAAGTGAGAGAGAGGTTTTTTTCCCCCCCCCCTTAGCTATTTGCATTTTGTATTTGCAGGTTGTGCGCGAGGAGGATGTTCGCACATTCTTCGAGAACTTGCAGAACAAACGACGGCGCACACAGGCTCCCCAATGGTACTGCAAATAGACATGGATTGCTCATGTCGCCCAGTCATCTGGAAACATGCTAAACATTTCCTCTGTCTACAGAAAGTAGGTTAGACTTGTCTGTCTGTTCCCTGGTAAAAGGCTGGCCATGTTTCTGTGCCCACTTCTGACGGACAGCAAGAGGCATGCCTGCCTCCCAGCTGTGTATCAAGGCTGGCCATGTTTCTGTGCCCACTTCTGACGGACAGCAAGAGGCATGCCTTCCTCCGATGTCACTAGGCCTCTCAGTGGTTATGCTACAAGTACTCTTCTTTGTACACATGCTCGCCTATAGCCAACACAGTGGACATATCTTCCCTCCGTCACAGATTTATATGGGTTTGACATGTCTTGCTTTGAATGCAACTAGACTACTTAAGATAGGTTTGGCATATCGTGCCCTTTACTGCAAATGGAAAGGATGCATTTAGTGTTATCCTGCAGTTACATGATGGTGCCAAGAGTTCTACCATAACTTGATGCAGTGTCTGGTGTTTACTACAAGTGGGTTGCACATATTTTGCATTCTTCTGCAGGTAGGCAGGGCATGGCTAGCCTTGTACTGCCCACGATCAGTGCAAGTTGCACGTTTTTCTCTGTACAAATGAAAACCAAGCCGGACACATCTTTCACTGTTGCTTTGTGGACTTGGCTAATCTAGTCTCAAGTCAGCTCTTGGTATACTATAATGTCAGAGGACTTCATTCTCGCACTCACTTTATAAATTAAAGGCTTCTATAACCATGTCACCATTTGTTGTATGCCATTGTTGTAGACTCTTTAGATGCCCTGTAACAATATTCATATTAGAATTTTGTTTGTATGGATGTATTGCAGTACAATTTTGAGTGCAGTTTGCATCACTGTCATGGTTAAAATAAAAATTGTCTGAAGGTTTTTTGGTCATAAACAGGAGATTAAAATTTTTACATCTTGTACAAAAGATCTTTTAGAATATCTTACCATTTTCTTTAACAACCCGTTTTGAAAATTTGCATGGATGATTCTACAGTCCATTTTTTTTACAACATTCTTCAGTGGTTCTCATTACTGGGGAGGGGAAAAATTAGGACATGCACAGGGACACTTACTGAAGTGCATGTGACTGAAAGATTTGGAATCCTGCACCCTTTCATTGTCATATTTATTGGGTGAAATACACCCCACCCTTCATTCTAGCAGTGTTTTAGAAAGAGTGGTTTGTAATGCACATCCAGCTACTGATTTCATAAACACATTTAGACAATAATTCCCTACATTACTTATTATATCATGAGCTCTGTAGAAATAGGATTTGCAGCAAATAGAAAGCATGTACAAAGAAAAATGGATCGCTGTAATGCAACATACTTGCACCATAGTTTTTTCTATCACTTGCTCTGTATGTGTTAAAGGCTGAATGTGGTCAAATTTGGCCTTTCATCTGCTGTTGATATTGTTGGCCTCCCACACTGGTTGGCCTGTGACAGTCTGCAGCTGTAATCAAGCTATTCAAGATGATGGAACCCTGGAAAACTTGTTTCATAAGGAATGTGTAGTAGGCGTGTAATGTTGATCTTTCACCTTTTCTGTTGAGTAAATGGCAATAAAGAGCATCCTTTCAGCATTCTTGTGTGTCCTTTCTCACTCTCTGCCACACATGCATCATGCCTGAAGTGTCTGGTTATCAGTAACAAGTCATCCCTTAACAAGACTGAAATGCCAACTATTTCTTTTCGAACTTTATGGGAAAATGGCGTCATTCCAACATTTGAAGCAGATGGCAAAAAACCTTAGTTTTGACTACAAATTGGCGATTTATAAAAATCTTGAAGACTTTTCAAAGCTGTCAATTGCAAGCATTGTCGAAGCACCTATTAATGATTGGTTGTTGTTGGCTTTGACAGTAATGGCCTGGCAAGACTGAACTACGGGGCCTCAGTTGGCCACATTCCTATGTGTTGATGACCACTAAACAATGTGTTGCCAGACAACTATCAAATGTGCAACACCCCAGAAGGTCATTCACAAAGAGACTTGCCTCAATGGTTTACTGGCAAAGGTTTGGTGGTTCCCCCCCCCCCCCTCCCCAATGGTTTACTGGCAAAGGTTTGGTGGTGCCCCCCCCCCACCTCTTTAGAAACAAGTTGCAAATACTATAAGTAAGGTAAGAAAAAATTTATTGGCGATGATGGTTCATGTGCCAAAATTCAGTATATGATGATAACATAATGTGCTGCATATTCACATTAACTTTATGGAGCAGACCTATTCCAAACTTTGTAGAACTGGACCTGTAAGTGCACATGAAGCACACATCATTTCTCTGCCATAAATGATGTTGGATGATGTATTCAGAATAATCTGAGGTGCAACTCTACAATGTAGCATTTGCAAAGCATTTGGCCTGCAGGTTAAATAATGTGCAGCAATTGCAGCATTACAGAATGATTGTTGATTGCAAACTGGTTCAAACAATATGAAATAAACTTCTACATTCACAATGATTGCATTTTCATGCTTACATGACAAAAGGCTTGTTCAGGAGTATAAAGTGCTGCATGAGCGCTTCATGTTGGCAATTGAGTGCTCTTTGCCACTCCTGAACACCTACAGATTTTGTGCAGCGCTTCACTTGTTAAAGGGAAGGTAAATCTTCGGCGCCCCATGTTGTGTTGATAGACTCTAAGAAAGTGTTTTCTTTGCCACAGACATCGTTTATGCACATTTAAATGTATTCTGCATGAATAAAGCCCACTACTGTGTCATCCTTACTTGCCATTACTCGCGCATACAGGGCGCTTGGGGGCCAATTAAAGCCTGTTCCAGTTCCAAAATGATGTTTCTGAGGGTTATTTTATGCATCGACGGCCAGTGCGGGATCGAAAACGCCATTTTGATGCAAAATCGTATGAATCACCTCGGATCGGTGATGCAAAGCGCTGCTCAGCGCTGGGTGAATCACGCCCCAAAATTGCTGTTCAGGAGTGAATCACATGC
This sequence comes from Theodoxus fluviatilis, assembly GCA_034096865.1. NCBI lineage: Eukaryota > Metazoa > Mollusca > Gastropoda > Cycloneritida > Neritidae > Theodoxus > Theodoxus fluviatilis. Next base: position 49,912 of record JAWQFJ010001204.1, read on the forward strand.
AGCGCTGCGCCGCCTGAACAAGCCTAAAGTCATTCTGATTTTGACATTTCCATGACTATTCACAATGACTAGTGTAAGAGCTTATGCAATATGGCAGAGTGAAGAAAATGAAAACGTCATTCATATGCATTGTTACTACCCTTTTATGGAAGCTCGCAAGTGCAGCCAAATGAACAGAATCATAATGAAATATTCATTACTAACATGCATAAATGTTGCTTATAAAAACAAAGCTGTGGAACCAAATCAAGAAAGGAAGTGTGGGGAAATTCACAAATTTGTCCAAAGCAACACTCTGAGGAGAGCTTCAGATCTGCAGCAGTGGCCTGACTGCGTTGTGCTGTGGCCTTCTCTTGCCCACAGGCACAGTCCTTTGCAATTCTGTTTCCCAGGATAATCTTTCTGAACGGCTTCCCCGTGTGGTCAGTGGAGGCTAATGGCACATGGTGCACCTTGAAAGTGGATGATGAGAACTTCATCTCTTATTGCAGAGTTGTCCTTGGTTGTTTTCTTCCCACCTGCGATCTCATAGCTCTCTTTTCTTCCACGGTACTCTTCCTGACAGTCCAAGAGGAAAGTTGCTTTGGTGCAGCATAGTTTGCACCAGAGGCGTCACCAGGTGGTGAGGCACGTGGTCCCTGCTCCCTGCTGATTGATAATGCTGAAGACAAGTGCTATGAGCTCTCAGCATCCTTGGAGTCAGTCTTCTTGGACTTGCCATCTCCCTGCTTGAAAACCTTGGCCTTCAGTTCTCTGAAAGCGCAACAGGGGGAATGACATAATACAAACCTTAGAATATTTAGAAGGTGCACTTGAAAAGCAAAGAAAAACACAAAAACAGTTTTCCTCATTATTGTACAAAATGCTTTTGCTCTGATGTCTTTTCACTCCTACAAAATTGATCCACACCATTTCAATAACTGTTTTCAAGTGGCAAAGCAGCAGCACCAATTATAGTATGCTCTTGGCATGACTTTTTCATGGGCAATATTCTGTTTTTCTAACAAACCACTTTCAGCAACTGTGTCTCTACCAGCTCACACGGCAATAAAATCGAAAGACAATGCTGCATGTTCACACAGTCTTCTAAACTGAATATATATATACTTTTGTATGGAAAGGAATGAGCCACACATTTCTAAAGCTCATGATCAGAATATTTTCAAAAGCAGAGTGGAAACGGTGATTAATCACAATACCTCCTCCTCTTTCGCTGTGATCTGTCTTTCTTGTAAGCACGGGAAATGGGTGCCCGCTTCACCTGCTGCCGGGCCATTTTTTTCCGCACATTTCTGCAATTTAGAAATATTCTTTGGTAACAAGTACAAGATGTCCCAGCAATGGAAGATGTTGACTTGAAATTCAGCTTATGTGCAGCAGGAAGCTCTGATAATCTATCTGCAAAAACAAAGTGGGGCTTCATGGATGCTAAATTAAATTTGAAAGTGTAAACACTCATAAGAAAAAACACAGGTAATTTATTACAGATACAAATCTACAGTAGTTGAAGCCCTAAAAGATAAGTTGCTGTCATGACACAGCTTTTGATGCACCACGAAAACCGCCAGCATTGCTGTATATGGCTGACTTTGAACTCCCTAACGTTGCATCTCTAGACTCTTTGGGATGGGCATGGCAAGCAGTGGTGTCACATGGCTACAGGTCTAATGGTGTTGTATACAATATGTTGTTCCTTGGCCAACAGGAGAAATTTTGACATTTCTTCATGCAACTTGAAGCTAAATGATGCCAATGCTGATCAAGTCCATATAGATGTATATGGCAATGCAACATCACAGCTGAATTATCTGGCATCAGTTTTGTCTGGTAAGGTGCAGAATCACTGCTGTTGGTAAATATGCAATAATGCCTTCTAAGAAAGCTTCTCTTATGAAGTCGCCTGCATGCTGCCATTGTAATCCATGTCCTTTTTTAAAACCATATTTTATAGCTGAAAGAATTTCTCTTCATGATTCATTAAACATGGTGCATTACATTTCCTTTCTTTTTACATGTTCATTCAGCAAACATGCATACTATTTACATCAAGACCTTGAAGCAGGGGTGGGTTGGACAGATTTAGGAGTGTATGAAACCAAAACCACAAAGATTGAAACAGAGCTGATGTAATGTACTCTACAGGATCTTGAAGGCCACACAGCTGGTACAGTAAATGCTCTGGCACTCACTTGTTTGGTTTGCCTTGCTTCAGCAAGAAGTCGGGCACCTCACATCCTGCCTCCTTCATCACATTGGCAATGCTGTGGACAGAAAGCATTTACATCCAATTCTCTTCATCATTTAGTCCAGTGGCATCTAGCATGCATTCCTGCCCTGCCTGCCTTATGATAAACAACAGTTCTGCAGAGAAGGAGATGCTATTTTTGAGAGGGATGAAAGATCACTTGAAATTAATCTCATGCCAGGGTTCTGAGACATGGACAGAGCACTACAAAAATCTAGCTTTGCCTTCCAGAAGTGTTTTGTAGGATGCGGGGCACAGTCTAAGCAAAGCTAGAAGCATGCAACAGCTGATGAGCAAAACCAGTCTTAAGAAATTCAGGACTGTTCATCTCATGAAACCTATGCACATCACATAAAATTTCAATGTTCTGTGTCCCACCACTTCACATTTTTTACAATCTGCTGGTCCTGTCCTACTTTACGCAGAGAGCGCAGATTTGGAACAACAAAAACAACAACAAAGCTGAAACAGTGCAGTAATTGATCAGGTAAATTAGATACGCGAGAGTCAAAATAGGAAAAGACTACGAGCCCGTTTAAAATTGAAACAAACTTTTAATTACAAAAGGAATATTGGCAACAAACAAAAAGTGTTGAAAATCACTTTTAAGGCGTCAGCCGAAGGCCATACTTTTCAATTTTAAAAAAATGTGATATATATATATATATATATATATATATATATATATATATATATATATATATATATATATTTTGTGTGTGTTCATGTTTGTGACAGTGATTTTCAAATTTTTTTGTTTGTTGCCAAAATTCCTTTTGTAATTAAAAGTTTGTTTCAATTTTAAAGGGGCTCATAGTCTTTTCCTTTTTTGACTCTCGTGTATCTATTTGATTAAGAATGACCCCAGCAACTTTTCGTTTGATTGCCATAGTAATGGATCAGGTAAACATGTTTCGAAAGTGCTACCCACAAGCTGGTCACATAATTGATCACAATACAACTGGTGCCATAATGGATGAAGTAACACATCAGTCATTGTATCAACAATGGCAAACATTTATGAAGTGACATGCAACTTCCATTCCAGGTCTCAACACCAATACCAAATGTGTAAACTAGCAACTATGTCTAATGTTTTAAAGTGTAAACAGCCGTGACTACTTTGCTAGTCTCCTGTTGCCATAAAGAGGGCAAATAGGCATGGCTACTTTGCTAGTCTTCCTGTAGCCATGAACAGCCATGACTACTTTGTTAGTCTTCCTGTCGCCATGAACTTTGCTAGTCTTCCTGTCGCCATGAACTTTGCTAGTCTTCCTGTAGCCATGAACAGCCATGGCTACTTTGCTAGTCTTCCTGTAGCCATGAAGAGGGCAAACAGCCATGACTACTTTGCTAGTCTTCCTGTAGCCATGAAGAGGGCAAACAGCCATGACTACTTTGCTAGTCTTCCTGTAGCCATGAACAGCCATGGCTACTTTGCTAATCTTCCTGTAGCCATGAAGAGCCATGGCTACTTTGCTAGTCTTCCTGTCGCCATGAAGAGCCATGGCTACTTTGCTAGTCTTCCTGTCGCCATGAAGAAGCCATGGCTACTTTGCTAGTCTTCCTGTAGCCATGAACAGCCATGAATACTTTACTGATCTTGCTGAAGCCATGAGGAGGGGAAACAGCCATGACCACTTTACTGGTCTTCCTGCAGCCATGAAGAGGGCAAACCAACCTTCGCAGGAGGGGCTGATCCGACAAAGTGAAAAAGGTGATGGCTTGGCCAGGCTGTCCTGCTCTTCCTGTCCGACCTGAAGACAACAGGCATGATAACTCAGCATTTCATTTGATGTGCAATGCTACTGATAGTGTGGCTACTGTTAATTTCTTTTTTCTTTTTCAATTCAAAGCTAACAAAGAAGTAGTGATTTTAGGCCATTTATATGATCCCCCCCCCCATTAGATTAGATTCAATATCTCTTGGTAAATTTACTTTGATATCTGTATCCAACAGCTGAAGGGGGGGGGGGGGGGGGGGGGGGGTAGAAAATGAGACCATGAATCCTATCATTTATCAGTAAAATAACAAGTGATTCTAAAAGGAGCTCAGTGGCATCCATTTGGAAAACAAGATGTCACGTCCACAGCTCCTCCATCAAGACTGCAACACTCTTGACCAGCCAAGCATGCTCAGAATTGTTATATTAACAGTCGTCATATTGAAAATCCTCACTTCAATGCATCCAAACTATAGGCATGGAAATCAGAGTGTCTAAACAATGCTAAATATGACAATGCACATAGCTGTCCATGAGTTTTCTTTCCCTGCAGTTCCTTATATAGGATTCATTTGACTGTGCTGAAAACCAGTCAGTCTCACTCCCACTTCCTCAGCCTATAGTTGGCACTTGCATTCACAGCAGTGGGGGAATGCAAATGACGTCTTGGTCAAATGATTTTTATCATCACAAATGAAATGAAGAGAAACCCTTCATCCAGTGTTTTCATTTCAAACAGGTACACTTACAAATCCTGGTTGATGGGAGCTGTATGCGACGATGCTTCATCATTCCCTACAATTCCAATCAAGCAGTGGAGAAGGATACCATTAACTAGTCCAAATGCTGGTGGATATAGACAGATAATGATGATGATGATGATGATGATGATGATGATGATGATGATGATGATGATGATGATGATGATGATGATGATGATGAAAAAGAAGTTTTACAGTCTATCAGCCTTTGTAGGCTACATAAGGCCATTGATCATAAACAATTTCTAGAACAAGTTATGGCAAAATCTGATCAAGTCACACTTCCCTAGTTACTCTCCTCTTATGAAGCACAAAGGGAGAAACAGTGGAACTCTCCTTACCCTCTACCCACACTGGGAGATACAGACAGATATGGGAGGCAAACAACCAGTTCACTGATGGGTGCAGCCTATAGGCACAGCTGCTCAGTGGCCTGTCATCAGCTGATCCCATTGCTGCTGCGCTATTGGGGCCTACTTCTGTAGCTCAGCCAGAGGTGCACCCTGGCAGACAGAGGTTACTGATCAGGACAAGATCAGACCAAGAAGACCCAACCATGCATTCAAACCATCCTAGAGGATGCATCTGATTGTTTCAAGGGAGAGCTGAAGACTCAGGAATGACACGGCAGTCGGACAGCTCACCAATCCTGTGGATGTAGCTGATGGCGGTGGTGGGGAAGTCATAGTTGATGACAAGGTTGATGCCCTTGAAGTCAATACCACGCCCCATCAGCTCTGTGCAAATCAGCACCCAGATCTTGCCCTCTCGGAATGCTCGCACCACGTTGTCCCTCTGCAAAGAACAGAAAATTCACTCCTTGAATCAATTGTATTTCACATGGGCTCTGAACTAAATTTCACCTTTTCAACTGCAGTGTTGTAAGCTAATCTTTATGATATGAGGAGGAAGAGATTTTCAGGGAATTTTAAAAATACAAGTCATGGTATTTGAAGACTACAAGCCAACTACCTACACAACTCAATGTCATATAATTTCAAATAATCAACAATTTATTTATCACACCAGCCAAGTACTATGTCCAAGTCACACAGTACCAAGAACTAACTCATGCACGCATTTCCCCCACAGCCTAGTTACACAGGAGCTAGACTTGGGGACTTTCATTCCAAGTCATGACAAGGTATCAGTCTGTGTATGGTCAGCATCAGTCACGGACAAGGACTGTGTCCAAGCCACCTGAATGCAGGACAAGACAATGGGCCACTTAGCTCAGCCAAGTTTTAATGGGACCCGTCCTTCTACACTGAGTCAGTCTCATACTTCAGACTGAGAAACAGTGAGTGGAATTTGCCTTGATGGGGGTCACACCTTAGCAATTCTGAGATTTTATTCAATTCAGAAAGCTGAACCATCACTGCATATACCTTGCAAGTTTCACATTTCTAATCCACTGAGATGGTTGTTTTTTATGTCAACAGGAAGACTGTCATTGTTCTGATGAAAAAAAATTTGTATTTTATTGGGTTACAACCTACATTGTCATAACCTTGATTGCTTCATTCACAAACAAATCCATGTGGTGGGTGGTGTTACTGTGAACAGGAGACTCTATCTAATCCTACATTGCATTCCCATTGGCCTTAGACAGTTAGAGGAAACTGCTTTCAGCTTGGAGCCAATGTAACTAATCACTCAATTAAGATTTTGGTCCCTTTTCAGCAAAGAAAAAAAAAAGTTCTCAAAAATGCCCATTTTCAACTCTTGTTTTCAAACAGACATAAATCATCAAACACTGCACACATCATGATGATAATCTTCATACCATTTTGAAGGGAATACATTGCACTTTGTGATGATGAGAAAATCTGAAAATCACCTACGGTGCTGGACCTAGTGACTATGGAAGGACCCAACACAACTGTGGGGAGAGGAAAGTCCTACAACAGAAGGCACCGATGGAGGCAGAGGCAAGGCCAGGAGAGGAGGACTTGCCTGCAGTGGAGTTTTGTCTGCGTGGATGACGTCCACCTTGATGTTGAAGTGGAACAGTTCAAAGTACAGCTGCTTGGCTCGTTCCTTGGACTGGACAAAAATCAGCACAGGTGGATGCAGCAATCCCTGCAACATGACGAAGACACATTTAGCAAGACTCAATTCCTTGAGGAAAAAAAATTTATCTCTCATAACTCCACATGGATGGTCACCTGCTGCAACAAACCAATGAACCGGGGGAGAGGTGAAATGGGCGGGGGGGGTGGGATAACCGCGCAGCCATTCCAAGTTTTGATCTATTATCTGGTGCTGTTGTTTCGTTGAGGGGCGGTGAGAGGAGGGGGGGGAGGGGAGGGGGGGGGGGGGGGGGGGGAGGGGGGGGCAAGGGGGGGGGGGAGGGGGAGGGGGGGGGGGGGGGGGGGGGGAGGGAGGGGGGGGGGGGGGAGGGGGGGGGGGGG
>JAWQFJ010001205.1:7500-17500 GCA_034096865.1 Theodoxus fluviatilis
TGTAGTGCCTGGGTAACTGTCTCTGTCTACCAGGAGTGTAGTGCCTGGGTAACTGTCTCTGTCTACCAGGAGTGTAGTGCCTGGGTAACAGCTTGTCTCTGTCTACCAGGAGTGTAGTGCCTGGGTAACTGTGTGTCTCTGTCTACCAGGAGTGTAGTGCCTGCGTAACTGTCTCTGTCTACCAGGAGTGTAGTGCCTGGGTAACAGCTTGTCTCTGTCTACCAGGAGTGTAGTGCCTGGGTAACAGCATGTCTCTGTCTACCAGGAGTGTAGTGCCTGGGTAACAGCTTGTCTCTGTCTACCAGGAGTGTAGTGCCTGGGTAACTGTCTGTCTACCAGGAGTGTAGTGCCTGGGTAACAGCTTGTCTCTGTCTACAAGGAGTGTAGTGCCTGGGTAACAGCTTGTCTCTGTCTACCAGGAGTGTAGTGCCTGGGTAACTGTCTCTGTCTACAAGGAGTGTAGTGCCTGGGTAACAGCTTGTCTCTGTCTACCAGGAGTGTAGTGCCTGCGTAACTGTCTCTGTCTACCAGGAGTGTAGTGCCTGGGTAACAGCTTGTCTCTGTCTACAAGGAGTGTAGTGCCTGGGTAACGGCCTGTATCTGTCTACCAGGAGTGTAGTGCCTGGGTAACAGCGTGTCTCTGTCTACCAGGAGTGTAGTGCCTGGGTAACGGCGTGTCTCTGTCTACAAGGAGTGTAGTGCCTGGGTAACTCTGTCTGTCTACCAGGAGTGTAGTGCCTGGGTAACAGCGTGTCTCTGTCTACCAGGAGTGTAGTGCCTGGGTAACGGCGTGTCTCTGTCTACAAGGAGTGTAGTGCCTGGGTAACGGCGTGTCTCTGTCTACCAGGAGTGTAGTGCCTGGGTAACTGTCTCTGTCTACCAGGAGTGTAGTGCCTGGGTAACTGTCTCTGTCTACCAGGAGTGTAGTGCCTGGGTAACGGCGTGTCTCTGTCTACCAGGAGTGTAGTGCCTGGGTAACGGTGTGTCTCTTTCTACCAGGAGTGTAGTGCCTGGGTAACTGTCTCTGTCTACCAGGAGTGTAGTGCCTGGGTAACAGCGTGTCTCTGTCTACCAGGAGTGTAGTGCCTGGGTAACTGTCTCTGTCTACCAGGAGTGTAGTGCCTGCGTAACTGTCTCTGTCTACAAGGAGTGTAGTGCCTGGGTAACAGCTTGTCTCTGTCTACCAGGAGTGTAGTGCCTGGGTAACGGCGTGTCTCTGTCTACCAGGAGTGTAGTGCCTGGGTAACGGTGTGTCTCTGTCTACCAGGAGTGTAGTGCCTGGGTAACTGTCTCTGTCTACCAGGAGTGTAGTGCCTGGGTAACGGCGTGTCTCTGTCTACCAGGAGTGTAGTGCCTGGGTAACAGCATGTCTCTGTCTACCAGGAGTGTAGTGCCTGGGTAACTGTCTCTGTCTACCAGGAGTGTAGTGCCTGGGTAACGGCCTGTATCTGTCTACCAGGAGTGTAGTGCCTGGGTAACAGCTTGTCTCTGTCTACCAGGAGTGTAGTGCCTGGGTAACAGCTTGTCTCTGTCTACAAGGAGTGTAGTGCCTGGGTAACAGTAGGTTAGACCACTGACCCAGTTTCACTGTAAGCAGTGAAAATTTCGTCCAATTTTGCCCTACTTCAGCTGGCATTTTTTGCAAGAAAATGCCAAGAAGTGTCAATAAAAATTATATGCAATTAAAGTGTGTTCTTTCCTCTACAACTCTGTGTTATTTGTCTGTTTGCTAGTTTAGAATTTATATGTAAGCGTTCACTTTGTACCGGGTCACCAACTACGAATTTTCACTGACAGTTGAGCCTGCCTCACGCCGCGAGGCAGATCACGCGAACACACAACGTTCAGAAGAATTAGTGGGGCTCGCCGTAAACGATTGGAAGATAAAAATAACTTATGCAAATGAAGAGGGGATACCATCAGCTTTACTTTCGTATAAGTTACAACCGGGAATTCCGAGTAGAAATGTTTCAAAAAACGGTTTTAATGCAACACTTTGACTTAAGATTGAGATATCACAGAAAGTACACACAAGTGCCAGTAATCTTTTTAAACACGATATAAAGGAATCTTTTCTGCGCATAATAATACCAAAATGAGCATCATTGGTCGAAATCACGCGTAGCTCCATTTGAAAAACGAAGTCAACCCACACGCGTTTTTTCATCTCTTCATGGCCGATTCACACGATTCAATGGCGACTCAAACGGCATGTGGCGATGCTAATTTTACTGCGGCATATCAACGCTTGACTCTATTTCTTGGTAGGGATTTGTAGCAGATGCATTTAGAAACAGTTATGGCTTGTATATTTTGATACACATATGAAGATGCTTGTTATTTTGATGGAAAATGGAAACCGGTCGATGCACAAAGAAATGGTTGTGAAGCGTGTTCCCATCGGAGAACTCGATCTCAAATTCTGTTAGTTATTTTGAAACTAAACTATGATGGAAGCTTTATAATGCATAAATATACATCTCTACTAATTTTGAGGCTCTATCTTTGATTATTATTTGAATAATTTACGTTTATAGACAGAAATCAAGTTGCATGAAAAGACAATTCGCCACTTCCGGTAAAAACGAACTTGACGTTTTCAGTGGCATAGTCCTCTTTTGTGTGGTACAGTTCATTGGAGGAGTAGAGAAGGTTTTCGGCNNNGACCCAGTTTCACTGTAAGCAGTGAAAATTTCGTCCAATTTTGCCCTACTTCAGCTGGCATTTTTTGCAAGAAAATGCCAAGAAGTGTCAATAAAAATTATATGCAATTAAAGTGTGTTCTTTCCTCTACAACTCTGTGTTATTTGTCTGTTTGCTAGTTTAGAATTTATATGTAAGCGTTCACTTTGTACCGGGTCACCAACTACGAATTTTCACTGACAGTTGAGCCTGCCTCACGCCGCGAGGCAGATCACGCGAACACACAACGTTCAGAAGAATTAGTGGGGCTCGCCGTAAACGATTGGAAGATAAAAATAACTTATGCAAATGAAGAGGGGATACCATCAGCTTTACTTTCGTATAAGTTACAACCGGGAATTCCGAGTAGAAATGTTTCAAAAAACGGTTTTAATGCAACACTTTGACTTAAGATTGAGATATCACAGAAAGTACACACAAGTGCCAGTAATCTTTTTAAACACGATATAAAGGAATCTTTTCTGCGCATAATAATACCAAAATGAGCATCATTGGTCGAAATCACGCGTAGCTCCATTTGAAAAACGAAGTCAACCCGCACGCGTTTTTTCATCTCTTCATGGCCGATTCACACGATTCAATGGCGACTCAAACGGCATGTGGCGATGCTGATTTTACTGCGGCATATCAACGCTTGACTCTATTTCTTGGTAGGGATTTGTAGCAGATGCATTTAGAAACATTTATGGCTTGTATATTTTGATACACATATGAAGATGCTTGTTATTTTGATGGAAAATGGAAACCGGTCGATGCACAAAGAAATGGTTGTGAAGCGTGTTCCCATCGGAGAACTCGATCTCAAATTCTGTTAGTTATTTTGAAACTAAACTATGATGGAAGCTTTATAATGCATAAATATACATCTCTACTAATTTTGAGGCTCTATCTTTGATTATTATTTGAATAATTTACGTTTATAGACAGAAATCAAGTTGCATGAAAAGACAATTCGCCACTTCCGGTAAAAACGAACTTGACGTTTTCAGTGGCATAGTCCTCTTTTGTGTGGTACAGTTCATTGGAGGAGTAGAGAAGGTTTTCGGCATCCTCTGCATCCGAATTGATGTCTGTGTCTGCTGTAAACACCGTTTCCATCTATTCCTCTCTCTCTGACGTCGATGGCGACGGTCGATTCGTCTTCGCTGTCACCTACGAAGTCGATTCGTCTTCGCCGTCAGTCACCTCTGCATTCTCGTTGACTAGGACTATTTCCGCGTCAGAATCATCAAGATCTTCTTCAGAAGTCCAATATCCACCTAGATCTTCAGTATCAGACCCTTCTTCCATCCACACTTCTAACACTTCATCATTTTCATCACCGCTCGATCTCCTTCGATAACGGACGCCATGTTGACAAGCCAGTAAACACAATGTAGGGTCAGCGTAGCTATTTTCAGTGGCTTGAGTGCTTGTAATCAGAACAAAACAAATATTGTGCGTTATTTATGTTTCTGTAGGTGAGAGGAGAAAATAATGTTCACTGCAGCAGTTGTTTTGTGAAAGTTTAAAAACCAAAAAAAGCACTGGATAGTTTAAAAACAAAACAAACAAACACATGTATTTATTGTTGCTTTGTTTCTCTGCAGTGGATGAGACCTATCATTTATGAAATAATTTATGTTTAGAAAACAAATTGTGGCTAATAACAATGCTGTATTTGATTTCATGATGCCACTACAATCAGTTTGATATGTGATAGATATCTGTAGCTAAAGTAGAACAGGAGATATGAGAACTGTACCAGCTGCTCATTTTGTGTTCATGTTTGTAACAATAAATTAGCTTTTGAAATAGCCTTTTTCACTGATTTAAGGTGTGTTTTTCTCCTTATCTACATCAGCTATACCTTTCAAAATAAATAGGCATTCACCATGTTACTAGTACAGCATTTTAAGTGGAAAAGCATGCTCAATGGAACATTTGTTTACTAACTGTGAGGCCTTGAAAATGTCGTTTCGTCCAGTTTGTATCGATTTTGTCATTTAAATCTTGTTTTTCTTAGGCTTATGGCTATTGACTATTGTATGTTATGATTCATTTGATGCTGAATTTCTGATCCTTCTTATACAAGGTTTAGTTCCTGAGTAAAATAATAAACTCAGATCAACTGCATTTCCTTGTATTGGTGTCCTAAAATGCTGTTTTGTGTGATTTCTGCCGTCTGCCGTCCACTTGCATAACTTAAAAGTTCAATAACTCAGTTATTTTAAAAGATAATTCAACCAAATTTTGCATAATGCTTATTCATTACAATGTCTTCATTGCCTCCAAAAATTAGCCTTCTATGATGATTTAAAAAAAATGGTGGTCTAACCTAGTAACAGCTTGTCTCTGTCTACCAGGAGTGTAGTGCCTGGGTAACTGTCTCTGTCTACCAGGAGTGTAGTGCCTGGGTAACTGTCTCTGTCTACCAGGAGTGTAGTGCCTGGGTAACGGCATGTATCTGTCTACCAGGAGTGTAGTGCCTGGGTAACAGCTTGTCTCTGTCTACCAGGAGTGTAGTGCCTGGGTAACAGCTTGTCTCTGTCTACCAGGAGTGTAGTGCCTGTGTACCGTCTCTGTCTACAAGGAGTGTAGTGCCTGGGTAACTGTCTCTGTCTACCAGGAGTGTAGTGCCTGGGTAACAGCTTGTCTCTGTCTACCAGGAGTGTAGTGCCTGGGTAACCGTCTCTGTCTACCAGAAGTGTAGTGCCTGGGTAACAGCTTGTCTGTCTACCAGGAGTGTAGTGCCTGGGTAACAGCTTATATCTGTCTACCAGGAGTGTAGTGCCTGGGTAACGGCATGTCTCTGTCTACAAGGAGTGTAGTGCCTGGGTAACGGCATGTCTCTGTCTACAAGGAGTGTAGTGCCTGGGTAACGGTGTGTCTCTGTCTACAAGGAGTGTAGTGCCTGGGTAACTGTCTCTGTCTACCAGGAGTGTAGTGCCTGGGTAACTGTCTCTGTCTACCAGGAGTGTAGTGCCTGGGTAACTGTCTCTGTCTACCAAGAGTGTAGTGCCTCGGTAACGGTGTGTCTCTGTCTACAAAAAGTGTAGTGCCTGGGTAACTGTCTCTGTCTACAAGGAGTGTAGTGCCTGGGTAACTGTCTCTGTCTACCAGGAGTGTAGTGCCTGGGTAACTGTCTCTGTCTACCAGGAGTGTAGTGCCTGGGTAACGGCGTGTCTCTGTCTACAAGGAGTGTAGTGCCTGGGTAACTGTCTCTGTCTACCAGGAGTGTAGTGCCTGGGTAACGGCGTGTCTCTGTCTACAAGGAGTGTAGTGCCTGGGTAACTGTCTCTGTCTACCAGGAGTGTAGTGCCTGGGTAACGGTGTGTCTCTGTCTACAAGGAGTGTAGTGCCTGGGTAACTGTCTCTGTCTACCAGGAGTGTAGTGCCTGGGTAACTGTCTCTGTCTACCAGGAGTGTAGTGCCTGGGTAACTGTCTCTGTCTACAAGGAGTGTAGTGCCTGGGTAACGGCGTGTCTCTGCCTACCAGGAGTGTAGTGCCTGGGTAACTGTCTCTGTCTACCAGGAGTGTAGTGCCTCGGTAACGGTGTGTCTCTGTCCGCAGGTTTCTCCGCCTGCACACCCTGGCTTCCCAAGGATTTGCCGTGGTGGTCATTGACGGTCGCGGCTCCTGTAACCGCGGTCTCAGGCTGGAAAGTCACCTGAAGAACAGACTGGTGTGTAGCAATGCCCTTTCTCCTTGCAGATGTGTAGTGAAGGGGGTGGGGCAGAGATTGATTAATTTGTTGGTTGGTTGGTTGGTTGGTTTGTTGGTGGGTTGGTTGGTTGGACGGATGGATGGATGGATGGATGGAAGGTTGGTTGGTTGGTTGGTTGGTTGGTTGGTTGGTTGGTTGGTTGGTTGGTTGGTTGGTTGGTGGGTTGGTTGGTTGGTTGGTTGGATGGATGGATGGATGGATGGATGGTTGGATGGTTGGTTGGTTGGTTGGTTGGTTGGTTCATTGATTGATTTGACCTACACACTTCAGAATACAGAGTTTGAAAAATGTTATATGATACATAATGAATTACATTAGAACATTGCTCATTGTACACAAGTCATGGAAGTGACAAACGCTGTGCACATTTTCCTGCCTGCAATGTGCAATACAGACTTATTTGAAAATATTCTGTAGTAAAATAGTAAAAATACAAGCTCTTTAAAGGATTCATCCCCATGGCACCTTGATAGGCTAGCATGTGAGAGAGAGAGAGAGAGAGAGAGAGAGAGAGAGAGAGAGAGAGAGAGAGAGAGAGAGAGAGAGAGAGAGAGAGAGAGAGAGAGAGAGAGAGAGAGAGAGAGAGAGAGAGAGAGAGAGAGAGAGAGAGAGAGAGAGAGAGAGAGAGAGAGAGAGAGAGAGAATGTGTGTGTGAGTGTTTGTGTAAGTGTGTGAGTGTATGTGTGCTCATGTGTGTGTGTGTGTGTGTGTGTGTGTGTGTGTGTGTGTGTGCATCCATGTTAATGCCTAACCCACACCTTGCAATCAACTAGTCACCTTATCCCGTACCTAACCCCCAAAGTCACCTCTTCACATGTCTACCACTCACACAGAAATATCAGCACTAGTGCCTCCCCTCCCTCACCAGTTCCTCTCACAGTAAGGTCTTGCTGCTGGCAGGGCACGGTGGAGATAGCGGACCAGGTGGAGGGCCTACAGTGGCTATCCGCCAACACGGACTTCATCGACCTGAGTCGGGTGGCCATCCATGGCTGGTCCTACGGAGGCTACCTATCACTCATGGGGCTCGCCCAGCGGCCAGACATCTTCAAAGTGGGGGCTTTTTTAATTTTTGTGTGTGGGTGGGTGTGTGGGTGGGTGCATGGGCATGGATGTGTGTGTGGGTGTGTGTGTATGGGTGCGTGGGGTGGATGTGTGTGTGGGTGGATGCGTGGGGTGGATGTGTGTGTGGGTGGGTGCATGGGGTGGATGTGTGTGTATGGGTGAGTGCATGGGGTGTGTGTGTGGGTGGGTGTGTGGGGTGGATGTGTGTGTGGGTGGGTGTGTGTGTGTGGGTGGGTAGGTTGGGGTATGTGTGTGGGTGGGTTGGGGTATGTGTGTGGGTGGGTTGGGGTGTGTGTGTGTGGGTGGGTTGGGGTGTGGGGGGGTGTTTATGTGTGTGTGTGTGTGTATGTGTGTGTATGGGTGAGGTGGAGGTTTTGTGTGTGTGTGTGGGGGAAGGGGGGGGGGGGGGATGGGTGTTCATAGGAGTGGGTTTTGTTCTGTGAATGTGAGCTTGTGTAGGTAGATGTGTTCATAAGGGTAGGTGGGTGTGGTTGAGTGTGGGATTTTGTTTCTGTCTGTGTGTGTATTCATATGCATGTGGTTGGGTTGTGTATTTGTGTGTGTGTGTGTCCATGTTTGTCCGTGTGTGTGTGAGTGTGTATGTATGTGTGAATGTGTACACTTTCATGCATGCATGTGTGCCTATCTTCACACATTCAGACACCTTGGGATTTCTTTTCAAACATAGCTCAGTGTTCAGAATATGCCTTTGCAATAGAATAAATCATTCTGACTTGTTAGAAATGTGTGGGTCTTTAAAAATAATAATTTCTAACAATGACACAAAAGAGAAGAAAAAGAAAACCTTTTTTTCTCATATCTTTTTGTTTTTCACAATGAACAATGACAGAGAGAAAGGTTATGTGGAAACCAAATTTGCAATATTATTTTTTCAAATTGTTGTCCGTTGCATGACAGGTGGCCATAGCGGGGGCGCCGGTCGTGAGCTGGGACCTGTACGACACGGGCTACACCGAGCGCTACATGGACCTTCCCTGCACCAACACTGGGGGCTACACCCAGGGCAACGTCCTGTCCTACGTCGATCGCTTCCCTGATGAGTATGTCCTCTTCCTCCTCCTCCTTTCCTCTTCCTGCTCCTGCTGTTGTTGCCACTGCTTCTCCTCCTTCTCATTTCTCTCCTCCTCCTCCTCCTCCTCCTCCTCCTCCTCCTCCTCCTCCTCCTCCTCCTCCTCCTCCTCCTCCTCCTCCTCCTCCTCCTCCTCCTCCTCCTCCTCCTCCTCCTCCTCCTCCTCCTCCTCCTCCTCCTCCTCCTTTCCTCTTCCTGCTCCTGCTGTTGCTGCCACTGCTTCTCCTCCTCACTTCTTCATTCCTCCCCATGCTCTTCTTCCTCCTCCTCCTCCTGCCCTCTGATTCTTTTTCTCCACTGGCTCCTCCGCCACCTCTTCCCTCTCCTCTTTCTCTCCTTCTTCTCTTCCCCTTCAAATTCCTTCTGTGGTGTCTTACATTTGTGGGGTTTTTTCTTCCCTTCTTCCCCTTTTTCCTGTTTCCCTATCTTCATCATCATCATCAACATCATCTTGGTCACTACCATCGTCATCATCATCAACAACATCATCATCAACATCATCATCATCATCATCATCATCATCATCATCAACATCAACATCATCATGGTCTCTGCCATCATCATCATCATCATCATCATCAACATCAACATCAACATCAACATGGTCACTACCATCATCATCATCATCATCATCATCATCAACATCATCATCATCATCATCATCATCATCATCATCATCATCATCATCATCATCATCATCATCATCATTGTAGTCACTACCATCATCTTGCATCCTTGAGCAAGTTACTTCACTCACACAGTTTCTCCCCTCCCAGGAGTAAAACTGGGTGCCTGTGAGGGCAGCGATGAACCCTTGTATGCGGCCATTAGCCAGCATCGGGTTGGAATACTCCCCAGGGAGCGGAGTTGGTGCTGGTACCTGACTGCGCATGTTCAATGTCTGTCACTGTGTTTGTACTCAGGTGGCAGTGAAGGATTTATCAAGCTGCCCAGTGATCAGGGGGTGAAGTGTAAAGCGGTTTTGAGACCAGACATGGGGGATGAGTCTCAATCTAAAGCCCCACAGTTTTACCTTTTCCTTTACCGTTATCGTGTCTGTGTTCCAGGGAGAACCGACTGCTGATCATCCACGGGCTGATAGACGAGAATGTCCACTTCCAGCACTCCAGTCGTCTGATTAACGCTCTGGTTCACTCCTGCAAGCCGTACCACCTGCAGGTCTGTCAGCTCTCTCCTCTCTCACTGCCCAGCTTTCCTCGCCTTCCTCCCCCCTGTGGGTCGGGGGCAAGAAACCCTCCACACACACCCTGCCTGCCCTAGGCAGATGAGATGGCGCTGGAGTGATTAATAAGAGTGGCTCGATGACCAGGGGATAACAGTGTGCAGTGTGAGCACCCATCAGTGCATGAAAAGTTTGTTTTTTCTTTTCTTAAAGAGAGAAAAGTGTACCTTTAGGAAGACAGGAAGACACAGG
>JAWQFJ010001205.1:27500-37500 GCA_034096865.1 Theodoxus fluviatilis
TGCGACGTCATCAATAACGTGACGTCATTTGCGAGGACAGTTTATAGGAGAATTAATTTAGATAGATAGATATGTCCTCAGATGTCTTAGGCTGCGAGGCCTTTATCTGATCTTTTGATCAGTACTTATGGCTACTCTCACTCTCTCTCTGTCTCTCTGTCTCTCTGTCTCTCTGTCTCTCTCTCGATCTCTCTCGATCTCTCTCCCACCCACCCTCTTACTCTCATTCTCTCTTCCCTTCCTCCCCTTTTCCCAGCTCCCCTCCCCCCCTCTTTCTCTCCCTCCCTCTCTCTCTCTCTCTCTCTCTCTCTCTCTCTCTCTCTCTCTCTCTCTCTCTCTCTCTCTCCCACCCACCCTCTTACTCTCATTCTCTCTTCCCTTCCTCTCCTTTTCCCAGCTTCCCTCCCCCCCCCCTCTCTCTCTCTCACTCTCTCTCTGTCTCTCTCTCTCTCTCTCTCTCTCTCTCTGTGTCTGTCTCTCTCTCTGTCTCTCTGTCTCTCTCTCTCTCTCTCTCTCTCTCTCTCTCTCTCTCTCTCCCACCCACCCTCTTACTCTCATTCTCTCTTCCCTTCCTCCCCTTTTCCCAGCTTCCCCCCCCCCTCTCTCTCTCTCTCACTCTCTCTGTCTCTCTCTGTCTCTGTCTCTCTCTCTCTGTCCTCTCTCTGTGTCTCTCTCTGTGTCTCTCTCTCTCTCTGTCTCTCTCTCTCTCTCTCTCTCCCTCTCTCTCTCTCTCTCTCTCTCTCCCTCTCTCTCACTCTCTCTCTCTCTCTCTCTCTCTCTCCCACCCACCATCTTACTCTCATTCTCTCTTCCCTTCCTCCCCTTTTCCCAGCTCCCCTCCCACCCTCTCTCTCTGTCTCTCTCTCTGTCTCTGTCTCTCTCTCTCTCTCTGTCTCTCTCTCTCTCTCTCTCTCTCTCTCTCTCTCTCTCTCTCTCTCTCTCTTACCACATTTGAATATTTTGCCTCAAGGGCTGAATGTAAGTAAGAAAGGCAATACTGCCTAATTCACTACCCTTGTAAAATAAAGTTCGTTCGTTCGTTCTGTCTGTCCTGACTTAAGCGCAACAACTTGGTACTGATAGTCTGTTGGCTTGGCCTAATGGCAGTGAATCGATAATAAACTTGGCAGAAATAGACCTTAAGTATCCTAAAATGTACAAGACCACTCAAATTTCATGAACTATCATCCATTTTTATACAATTTACAGTGCAAAATATGAAGCGAGGGAGTTTACAGAAAAGAACGTTATAATTCCTTTACAAACACGTAGTAACGTCAGTTGCCAAATGAATGGCTCAGATGGTAAAGCGCTGGACAATTGTAACGTTAGGTCATGCGTGAACGGATTCGAATCCGCGCTGAAACTTTTTTCGAACCCGACCTGTTTTTTGTGTTTTTGTGTGTGTTTTTCCCCCCCTCTTTTCTCGAGAGATTGCGGGTTTGAACCCAATTTTTTGTGTGTGCCAAAACCTGGAGGTTCAGCGCCAGCGGTTTTTATTGCTTACACCAAGTCAGCACTGTCGTTTTGCCATAAATTTCTATTCGAGAGCGATGCCGAGCCTTCATGCACAGCTACAGCTTCATGTATTTCATCAGCTTCCACAAGGAACGAGCAGTCTGCAGCTGCTGGTTTACTCATTTGGTTAAGAAGCGCAATCCGCGACGATGAGAAGGCATCTCGGAAGCCATCTTGGCTACCGTTCGGTCATAACGATTCGTTCAAGAGTGCACATTGGTTGGTCGGCTACCGGTAGGCTACCGGTAGGTGGTCTTGAACGCACGGCTGTTGTTTGCTAGAGGTCGTAAGCTGTCACAGATGCCATAGGTCATTGACACAAAGGAAACTCAAGGGCATGCAACAGTTCCGTTTATTACGTTACAACAAAGTGAAGGAATGATGGAAATGATCTGTACACAAATACACCATGATCTCCAGTGGTCTGATCCAATCCCGATTTCCCCCCAGTAGTCTCTGTGGCTGCTCGGGGCCGCCCCAGGCTGAGCTACTGGAGAAGGCCCTGAAAGCCCAGCAGCCAGGGGGTCCAGCTGATCGGGGGGCATTGAGCTGCTCCGGCTGTATATGTTTCGCACATCAAGATGTGTGGAGGTTGACAGATTTGACTGACTACGAAGCTTAACGGTCAAGAGGCTACCCTACAGGCTGTTAAGGCCAATGCGTTGAATTAACAAGGAATTGGTCCACCATGAAAAAGCATGTGCAGCAATGTGTAGTCAATGTAGTATGAGAAAGATTAAAAGATGGATGGATGGACTGATGGCGTTTCAAAGTCTCGACTGCCTTTCTATGCTATTGAAGGCGGTTGATCACGAAAAACCAGAGCTGGTGAGAATAAGAGGAATGCAAGTAATTATTTCTGTAATTATTCGTCTCTTGTTAATCAGCCCTCTGGGGGGTGGGGGGTGGGGTGGGGGTAGGAGGGTTGGGTGTGTGTGTGTCAGAATAGACCCACCGCGTCTCCCTTCGCGATTCTTAAGAGGCGAATTTAACTAGGGACATTGTGATTTGATTTGCGCTTATTCTAAACTATGCCCTTTCTACAAAGACTGATAGGACGTCAAACTCGGTCAGTCAGTCAGTCAGTCAGTCAGTCAGTCAGTCAGTCAGTCTGTCCGTCAGTCAATCAGTCAGTCTGTCCATCCGTCCGTCCGTCAGTCAGTCAGTCCGTCAGTCAGTCAGTCAGTCAGTCAGTCAGTCTGTCTGTCCATCCGTCAGTCAGTCAGTCAGTCAGGCAGGCAGGCAGGCAGGCAGGCAGTCAGTCAGTCAGTCAGTCGAGCAATAACTCAAGCAATCAAGCTCTTGTGAATCACGTGGGTTTCAGACTCTTAGACTGAGAGGTCGCAAAACGCCTCCCATCGTGACGTCATCAACAGCCAGCAGCGAAAAGACACTGCAGACAGCCCGGAGGCTCAAAGTGACAGTGAAACGTAGGGAGTTCTGGCAGGGTCAAGGGTCGCAAGTCCAGAGGTCGTAGGTCACGGGGTTAATGGAGGCTGTCTGCGTTGACCGTGCCCCTTCGCTCGTCCAGCAGTCTCACTTTGCCCCCTCCCCTGTAACAGTCACATATGGAGTGATGACGACAACGATGATGACGACAACGATGATGATGATGATGATGATGATGATGATGATGGTGGTGGTGGTGGTGGTGGTGGTGGTGGTGTTGATGTTGGTGGTGGAGGTGATGATGATGGTACTGGTGATGGTGGTGGTGGTGGAGGTGGTGGTGGCAACAAAAATTAAACAAAGACGATGATGATGGTAATGGTGATGATGATGATGACCACGACGACGATGGTGTTGATGATGGTGGTGGTGGTTGTGATGATGATGGTGGTGGTGATGGTGGTGGTGATGGAGGTGGTGGTGATGATGGTGGTGGCGGTGTCGGGGATGGTGATGATGGTGGTTGTGGTGGTGTTGGTGACGATGATGATGGTGGTTGTGGTTGTGGTGGTGGTGATGTTGGTGGTGGAGGTGGAGGTGATAATGGTGGTGGTGGTGGTGGTGGTGATGATGATGATGGTGTTGGTGACGATGATGATGGTGGTTGTGGTGGTATTGATGTTGGTGGTGGAGGTGGAGGTGATACTGGTGGTGGTGGTGGTGGTGGTGATGATGGTGGTGGTGGTGGTGGTGGTGTCGATGATGATGGTGGTGGTGTTGGTGATGATAATGATGGTGTTGGTGATGATGATGATGGTGGTGGTGGTGTTTGTGATGATGGTGGTGGGGGTGGTGGTGATGGTGGTGATGATAGTGATAGTGGTGATGATGATGATGGTAGTGGTGGTGATGGTGGTGGTGGTGGCTGTGATGGTAGAAGTAATAAGAAGGAGGAGGAGAGAGGAGGAGGAAGAGGAGGAGGAGGCACAAGGGGAAAGATACTTACAGTCCCAGCCACACCACCGTGCCACAAAGATACTTACAGTCCCAGCCACACCACCGTGCCACCACTGGCAGGGTCAAGGACTCCGGCCTTGACGGCAGAGGAACAGAGCTGGTCTGTCTGCAGACAAAAATCACAACGACTCGTCATATTTTCTCCAAGAGGAAAACTGGATGATTAATTTTAACCCTAGATGTGTTTCGAGACGAAACTTTCGGCCTATTTCCTGTTCCGCAGTTGATCTCGCTGGACTGGTGTGACCTGTTGACGTCATCAGCTGGAGTCATGCTTGATGGAATGCATGTTTATTTTGAAGACCAGAGCCAGTGCCGAAAGGAGAAATCGACCGAAAATTCGGCCTTTCAATTTAAGACGTGTGGGGTTAAAGGAAATCATTTCAATGAAACGAACGACGTAAGAACGTTGGTCGTTTTTCAAAATCACCCTGTGGGTTGGGGATAAGAATTGACCCACGGCGTCTCCCTACGCGATTCGTAAGAGGCGAATGACTAGGGACACCGTGACTTGATTTGCGTTTACTCTAAACTGTTCTAGTGATTTTCGTGCTTACTGGCCTTACATTGCCTTCAAAGGCTGAGTGATAGGCCGTAAACACCATCAATCCAATCCAATCGTTTTTCAAGATACTGACACTTGTTGTTTTTTTAAGGCATATATTTTCGCCAGATAATTTTGCTAGCGGAAGAAGTAAAAACATGCACAAACAGGAGGAACCATGCAGTAAAAGTGACATTTCTTCAGGAAAAGGAGCTTGTTGTGTGAATTTACGGAGACACTGACGACGGCGGAGGTGGAAATATCTGGGCCGAGACATAGAATGATAATGCCGAATGAAGTTATATGGCCTATCAGCCTTTGTAGGCTATATAAGGTCATTGATCGCAGTTCAAAATAAATGATTCGCCTTTTGACCTTAGCACTTAATGCTCATGCTGTTACTAGTTCTAGAGATGTTAAAGTCCACAGTTCAAGATAAAAGAAATACCTTTAGAACATGGCACCTAATGCTCGTGCTGTAACTAATTCTAGATATTTTAAAGTGCACTTTTCAAGACGAAAAGATTGCTTTTAGAAATTAGACTGTGCGTAGCACTTAGAAAAGCAACCGCCACAAGTACAGATTGTTTGGTTCTCTTATTAACACGATTACGAAATTAAACAAAAAGAAAAGATGAACGAAAGAGACGCAAACTCTCGACTAAATAGTCTGTCAGACACTAATGGTAAAAGTAAGTACTTATTGGCGAAACTGAAAATGGCAGACCGTAACATAACCGTTCATTCATTCATCTATCTATCTATCCATCCATCCGTCTATCTATCTATTCCTTCGTTCATCCATTTATACATTCATTAATTCGCTCATTCAATCGTTCTTTCTTTCATTCGCTGATTCATACGTGTATGTCCTCATTATTTCATTCATGGATTTATTTATTCACTATATTGTTTCGAACAGACATAATTATATTCTAGAATCCACACTTACCTTGTTGAAGTCAGGTCCTGAGAAACTAGAGCTGGGCGAGGGACAGTTTGGCTGACACAGCATTCTGAAAAAAGAAGAGTAAAAGTGTGTGCATGTGTGTGTGTGTGTGTGTGTGTGTGTGTGTGTGTGTGTGTGTGTGTGAGAGAGAGAGAGAGAGAGAGAGAGAGAGAGAGAGAGAGAGAGAGAGAGAGAGAGAAAGTGTGTGTGTGTGTGTGTGTGTGCGCGCGCACACACACACACACGCACATATGCACACACAAACACTCACACGCAGATCCACACACACACACACACACATTCACATACACACACACACGCACGCACACACATAGGTACGCATGCATGCACACACATGCATACACGCACACACACACACACACACATACACCGCACGCACGTACGCATACGTGCACACATACACACACGCAGACGCACACGCAGTCGCGCGCAAACACACATACACACACGCACACTCACTCACGTACACACACACACCCCCCACACACGCACACACAAACGAGCACGAACACACGCGCGCGCACACACACGCACGTTGAAGACAGGTGGAAGGAACACCACTCACCCATAGGCAAAGCCCAGTTTGTCGTAGGGGAAGGGAAAGTCACAGTCTGCAACCTTGGGAATCTTCCAGTACACTGTTAGGGGGAAAATGTATAGGGTCATTTAATGGCATTGCTTTTATTAAAAAGGTAAAATTGAATATGTGGTTTTATTTATCATCCATGTTTGGGTCTTAAACCGCTTTATACTTTACTCCTGATCACTGGGCCGCTTGTCTAATCCTTCACTGGCTCCTGATGGCAAACACAGTGACAGACAGATGAGATGCACATTGTCAGAGACAGACAGACAGGTAGTGTCTCTTTTACGTTAACAACACCTATACCTGGTTCACACCACCCTGTCAGGACTGCTGCCATTCTGTGAATCCGAGTCAGTATTGACTCTGGCACAGTTCGCAATGAATGAGTAATAAATAGATTGACCCTTCGCATTACAGCATTACGCCAAAAATAGTTCTTTCTGATACTATTTTCCTCTCCACTTTTTACAGAATCATTCAGATGTCAAAATGTGTTTCCATTTCAACACAAACATTTTATTTCATCGAATAAACGCTTGTTTATTGTCTCAACAAGAGTAAGTGAAGTGTTTAGTGCGAAATAGTCGTAGAACTACTTTAACGGTGTATGTCAGGGAGCAGATCGGCTATCCCACAAACCTCTCGTGTGACCTCCATTTGCATATTTCGGACGAAAACCTTCCATCACGTGATGTCAACTGGGCTAGAGACACTTTCGCCGGTAGGTGAAGTCTCTAGTGAATTAGAATGGACTGCTGCATGATAAATGACAAAATACTTCGAACAGAGGGTGAGTTGTTCCCTGCGTTCCGTTGACTCTGCTTCATCTCTGCTATGGTGTAGCAGGGTCACGAGTTTCGATTGGTCGGTTTCTTTAATTATTTTTAAAGCACGTTACCATTAAAAGTAGAGGGTTTTGGAGGCCCTCTTTGGATACATGGATCCCCTAAATAATTTCACATTCATTTATATCCCTCTTCATCGAATAGACAGCTTAATAAAAGCATTAGGGTTGAAAATCCATTAATAACAAAAGGGAGGTAACCATCACTAGTCAGAGAGGAAGGTCAAGGGTATCCAAACATGTGTGTCGTCTGCTAAATCGTTACCCTCATGGGTATAAATGCCGACGTTTACTACAAATATCAAACCAAGACATACGATCCACTCTGCCACGGTGATGAGAGCACGAAAACATTTATTTCTTCGAAATGTGACAGCAATCGGCACGTTTGCCACTTCCATGGTGTGTAAACTCCATGGTTCGAAGCATGTTTACCGTGCAAGTCCGTGGAGTGACTTCCAATTAGTTGTGTTTAGTATGAGCCAATCAAATGCGGCTACGAGTTCTGTAGTTTCATCGTTGCTAGGCACAGCAAGTGGCGCACTCTAGTGTGAAGCATTTAGAGCGCCTTCTGAGATGCTCTAGCTGCTGCGCGACCTTGACAGGAAGCTGACCTCTGCCACTGGGTGAAACGTCACCAAAGATTGTGTATGAATGATTTTCGACTCTAATACTTGTATTAAGTCGTTTCTTCGATCAAGAGTGATAAATTTGAGTGTGAAATAATATTGGGGATTCGTGTATTCAAAGAGGGCCTCCAAAACCCTCTACTTTTAATGGTAACGTGCTTTAAAAATAATTAAAGAAACCGACCAATCGAAACTCGTGACCCTGCTACACCGTAGCAGAGATGAAGCAGAGTCAACGGAACGCAGGGAAAGACTCTCCGAAAAGCAAGCACGGGGAAACTATCCAATCAGAGCGAAATAAAAGATGTTGGTTGTCGACTCTCGTTTATCTTAGACACATTCAGTCAAAACAAATCGTAGGGAAGGGAGACAACTCACCCACAGAGTCTTCGGTGGCGTTCGTCTGTCCGTTGGAAGCGTTGCACCTGTAGATGCCCGTCTCTGACAAAGCGTTATCCGGACCGATATTACTGGAGATTACCTGTAACAGTGTGGCATGACATGTCACGCCAGGACCTTGAATGGATGAATGAATGAATGAAGGTACGTACGAACAAATGCATGAAGCATGAACGAATGAATGAATGAATGGATGAACGAATAATAATGAATGAAGAATTAATGAATAAAAATGCATGAAAAAGAATGAATGAAGGAATGCATGAATGAATCAATGAACGATTAAATGCACGATCGAACAAACAAAAAACAAATGAATGAACGAACAAATGAACAAACAAACGAACAAACAAAAAACGAATGAATGAACGAACAAACAAAAGAATGAATGAGTAAATGAAAGAATGAATATTATGAACGAATAAAGGAACAAATGAAAAACGAACGAACAAATGAATTAATTAACGAACGAAGTAACGAATGAATGAATAATATTGAATGAATGAATGAATGAATGAATGAATGGATGGATGGATTGATGGATGGTTGGATGGATGAAAGAAAGAAAGAAATAATGAATGAATGAATGTCTCCGGCTTATCAGTCGTTGTAGACCACGAAAATCACAAAAGTTGGTTAGGGGAGGAGAAAGTGAAAGAAAGAGGTGTGTAGGTCGGCACACAGAATTTCCTCGTTTATAAAAATAACGCAACTTAATCTGAACAGTGTTTTCATAAAAAAACTAAAAAGATAATATAAATGTATCGTGTTCATGGCATCAGATAAAACTAGCTTTGTACACAATGTCAACAGATGCTTCGGCATTTAGGTGCATCGACCCGCATTTCCATTTTTAAAGTGTACGAGCTTACATGACCTATTGATGCATTCAGCATACACCTTTAACAAACTAATGCTCTTCATTGCTTCGAATTTCTTAAATGGGTTTCTAGTATCCCAATATACAGCGTTTTCTGAGCCAAGTGAAGACAGCAATGGCGGCTTACCCCACTGTTACTACGGGTGTACTCATGGGTGCTGGCTGAAGTAGATGTTGGGTTGTTTTACTACATGGTTACTTTGGAAGGAACCACCATTTTCGACTCATGCATCCCTAAGAAGTGGTTTTACGGAGCGCAGTCCTCACGACCTGCACGCTGGCCGTCCTACCTGAGCAGTCAGCTGTATCTCGATCTTCTGGTGGTTGGCGTCGCTTTGATAGCTGTGGTGGAGGCGGTCGATGGAAACCGTGGGCGGTGGGGTCCCGGAACCGATGCAAATAACAAAGAATTGCTTGGGGGAGTCGGAACTGATGCCTTGGTAAGGCGGCGTTGACAGCTTGATCCGGACAGGGTCTGGACGGGGAAGTACACGCAAGCAATGCAGCGAAAGAAACACAAACACAGACAGCCTTGCTTGTACAGGTAGCCGTACAAGTTGACCAGCTGTAGCGCACACCATGCCTCTAGAGAGGACAAGTGCTGAAGAATTATGATGCAAAGGAGGATGAGGATGAGGATGCAAAGGATGATGATGATGAGGAGGAGGAGGAGGAGGAGGAGGAGGGAGGAGGGGGAGGAGGGAGGAGGAGGAGGGAGGAGGAGGAGAAAGGAGGAGGAGAAGGAGGAGGAGAAAGGAGGAGGAAGGAGGAGGAGGAGGAGGAGGAGAGGAAGAGAAGGAGGTAAGAGGAGGAGGAGGGAGGAGGAGGGAGGAGGGAGGTGCAGGAGGAGGAGGGAGGTGCAGGAGGAGGAGGGAGGTGCAGGAGGAGGAGGGAGGTGCAGGAGGAGGAGGGAGGTGCAGGAGGAGGAGGAAGAGGAGGAGGACGAGGAGGAGGAGGAGGAGAGCGGAGGAGGCGGAGCAGGAGGAGGTGGAGGAGGAGGAGAAGGAGGAGGCGGAGGAGGAGGAGGAGGAGGGGGAGGAGGAGGAGGAGGAGGAGGCGGAGCAGCAGGAGGCGGAGCAGGAGGAGGAGGAGCAGGAGGAGGAGGAGGAGGAGGCGCAGGAGGAGGAGGAGGCGCAGGAGGAGGAGGCGCAGGAGGAGGAGGAGCAGGAGGAGGAGGAGCAGGAGGAGGAGCAGGAGGAGGAGCAGGAGGAGGAGCAGGAGGAG
>JAWQFJ010001205.1:40000-45000 GCA_034096865.1 Theodoxus fluviatilis
CACCTCTCCTCCCTTAATGAGCTGGCGGTAGGAAAGACACACCTCTCCTCCCTTAATGAGCTGGCGGTAGGAAAGACACACCTCTCCTCCCTTAATGAGCTGGCGGTAGGAAAGACACACCTCTCCTCCCTTAATGAGCTGGCGGTAGGAAAGACACACCGCTCTTCCTAAAGGTTTCCTCACACGAGGCAAGCCTTTTTGTGTCCGATAAAATACCTTAATGGGAACTGGAGTGAAGGGGGGGGGGGAGGAGGGGGGAGGGGGAGAGTGGGGAGGGGGGTAGGGGTGAGAGGGGGAGGGGTGAGGGGGGGAGGCTGGTAGGGGGGGGGGTAGGGGGGAGGGAGGGAGGGGGGATGGGAGGGAGGGGGGGGGGCGATTATATTTTCATAATACAGACGAGGGCATTAGCCAGAAACTTAATCCAGGACAGCCACATGGTAGTCAGCAACAATGCCACTAGGCCACGTGTATTTACATATAACTGTGTGTTTTTAGATGGATATATATATCCAACTTTCCCCCGTAACATCGTGGTCACAATCCTCTTTGTATTCTTTTTGATTTAAACTTTCCAAGAAACCAGTTCCCCATAAACACCACGAGAAAAACACCCAACGGTGTGAAATCGCATATCAGATCAGTTATTACCTCCGCTCTCTACCTAGTCTTACAACATAGTGGTGTTTACTTTTCTTTCAACTCGATGACGTCAGCTGCGCACCTTGTGACGACAACATATATTCGCAATACACTGCGCACACTAGAAAGATACAGTGATATAGAACTGTACAAGAAATTCATATTAAGTTGTCAGTACATCCTACAACTGACAGATGAAGTATAAGGAGCCACATAAAGTATCGAATCGAGCGCGGCTAGGCCGCCATTTTTTGTTGTACACGTCTATCGCTACGTCACAAGCAGGACCTCATCTGATTGGCTGTTCAAGGAAATGTCCGACGGACTTGAAAAAAGTGCGTGTTTCTATTGGGCAGACTCTCGACAGGACATTGCTTGTACGACTTGTGAGCGGGACATTTCCAATGGAAACATCATAGTAGCCAGAACATTTCCACGTCTACGCACGCCCAAAGCATTTGTTGCCACTTGAAAGCGCGACATTTCCAATGGAAACATCATAGTAGCCAGAACATTTCCACGTCTAAGCACGCCCAAAGCATTTGTTGCCACTTGAAAGCGGGACATTTCCAATGGAAACATCATAACAGCCAGAACATTTCCACGTCTAAGCACGCCCAAAGCATTTGTTGCCACTTGAAAGCGGGACATTTCCAATGGAAACATCATAACAGCCAGAACATTTCCACGTCTACGCACGCCCAAAGCATTTGTTGCCACTTGAAAGCGCGACATTTCCAATGGAAACATCATAGTATCCAGAACATTTCCACGTCTAAGCACGCCCAAAACATTTGTTGCCACTTGAAAGAGCGACATTTCCAATGGAAACATCATAGTAGCCAGAACATTTCCACGTCTAAGCACGCCCAAAACATTTGTTGCCACTTGAAAGCGCGACATTTCCAATGGAAACATCATAGTAGCCAGAACATTTCCACGTCTACGCAAGCCCAAAGCATTTGTTGCCACTTGAAAGCGGGACATTTCCAATGGAAACATCATAGTAGCACATTTCCACGTCTAAGCACGCCCAAAGCATTTGTTGCCACTTGAAAGCGCGACATTTTCAATGGAAACATCATAGTAGCCAGAACATTTCCACATCTAAGCACGCCCAAAGCATTTGTTACCACTTGAAAGCGGGACATTTCCAATGGAAACATCATAGTAGCCAGAACATTTCCACGTCTACGCACGCCCAAAGCATTTGTTGCCACTTGAAAGCGGGACATTTCCAATGGAAACATCATAGTATCCAGAACATTTCCACGTCTAAGCACGCCCAAAGCATTTGTTGCCACTTGAAAGCGCGACATTTCCAATGGACATCATAGTAGCCAGAACATTTCCACGTCTAAGCACGCCCAAAGCATTTGTTACCACTTGAAAGCGCGACATTTCCAATAAAAACATCATAGTAGCCAGAACATTTCCACGTCTAAGCACGCCCAAAGCGTTTGTTGTGACTTGAAAGCGGGACATTTCCAATGGAAAGAGCAAAGGTGCCAGAAAGGGGTTCACGTGAGAGAAGCCCCTAATTAAGCAATTTTTTAAAAAGGGGAAAAGCTAGGAAAATGGTAATTTAACTTACTCAAACTCAAACCAGTTCCAACAATCACAAAGTCACTGGCTTTGAACAGCAACAACAAGAAAATAAAGCCCATAGACAATATAACTCCATTCATTCATCCATCCATCCATCCATCTATCAATTTATCATTCATTCATTCATCCATCCATCTATCCATTCATCATTCATTCATTATTCATCCATCTATCCATCCATCATCATTCATTTATTCATTCATTCATTCATTCATTCACCATTCATTCATTCATTCATTCATCCATCCATCCATCCATCCATCCATCCATCCATCCATTTATCATTCATCCATTCATTCATCCGTCCATCCATCCCTCCCTCCCTCATCATTCGTTCATTCATTCATTCATTTAATCATTCGTTCATTCATTCATTCATTCATTCAATTATTCGTTCATTCAACATCCTCCCTTCACTCCCTACCGTAAACGTGGACCTCCGTGCTAGCGCTGTCGTTGCCTCGATCGTTCACAGCAAGACAGGTGTAGTTCCCTGTATCTCGTGACGTCACATTGGTCAGCGTCAGTGTGCTGACCCCAACGTCTGTGACAACGCCTTCGCTGACCTGACTCGTGTTGCCCGAGCTGTCAGTCATCTCCCACGTGATGTTGGGGGTGGGGCCTCCAGTGAAGTGACACGTGATTTTGACGTCACTATCGTTTTTGCCCACTATGTAGTCACGGGGTAGGGATATGCTGGTGACGTTTGGTGGTGCTGTCATGGCAACGAGAGGTCAGAGGTTATGATGACAAGCAACGCGATTTGCAGAATGGAAAGGAAGAAAAGAGATCTGTGAATGAATGAATACTAGAATAATTAATTACCATGCAAACGTTAAGAAACACTTTGGTTCTGGTTTAGGCATGGGTCCACTGAATGAAGTTTTATTTCGTTATTTTTATTTTAAGCAAACAGTTTGGGAACGTTTTTTTGAAATAAATTACAAGTTCATCTAGAAAGCTGCAGTGAAAAAGCATATCCTGGAGTTTTCTTATAGTATTGCATAGCAAGAACAATGGAATGGTTGCCTGATGTTTCAAACTTTCATTTGCGTCGCAAAGAGAACCGAATGTACCTCATCGACTTAGGAAACATAATCACAGTTTCAAATACATTTATCAATTGAAGTCCATCGTTCAGTCCAGTTCATCCAGTAACTGCACAGTTCTACGCACTGTGTAAAGGCGTGGTACTCGAAATACACAGTGCCGAGCATTCGTGCATTACAGCACACGGTGCTCACTAAACACACTCCACAGTACTCACACATACATGTACACACCATGTAATTCACACACCACTAGTGTTTCCAAAAGTCGAATACTGTA
The DNA here is from genome assembly GCA_034096865.1 of Theodoxus fluviatilis. NCBI lineage: Eukaryota > Metazoa > Mollusca > Gastropoda > Cycloneritida > Neritidae > Theodoxus > Theodoxus fluviatilis. The sequence continues at coordinate 43,577 of JAWQFJ010001205.1, forward strand.
CTCATGAAGAGCACCACTCACAGGGTACACTATACAACACTCATTTAGCACATTACACAGTACTCACATAGCACACAGTACTCACATAGCACACATTACTCACATAGCACACATTACTCACATACTACACATTACTCACATAGCACACTACACAGTACTCACATAGCATATTACACAGTAATCTCATGGCACACTACACAATACTCACATAGCACACTACAAAGTACCCAAATAGCACACAACATAGTACTCACATTGCACACAACACAGTGCTCACATAGCACACTACCTACACAATACTTACATAGACCACTTCACAGTACTCACATAGCACACAACACAGTATTCACATAGCACACAACCGAGTACTCACATAGCACACAACACAGTACTCACATAGCACACTACCTACACAATAATCACAAAGCACACAGCACAGTACTCACATAGCACACTACCTACACAATACTCACATAGACCACTACGCAGTACTCACATGGCACCCTACACAGTACTTACACCGTACACTACACAGTGTTCACATAGCACACTTCACAGTACCCACACAGCACACTACACAGTGTTCACATAGCACACTGCAAAGTACCCACATAGCATACTACATAGCACACTGCAAAGTACCCACATAGCACACTACAAAGTACCCACATAGCACACTGCAAAGTACCCACATAGCACACTACAAAGTACTCACACAGCACACTACACAGTACTCACACAGTACACTACACAGTGCTCATAAAGCACATTACACAATACTCACATAGCACACTACACAGTTCTCAGACATCGCACTACACAGTACTCACACAGCACACTACACAGTACTCACAAGCACACTACGCAATACTCAATAGCACACTGCACAGTACTCACACAGCACACTACATAGTATTCACACAGCACACTACAGTGCACTCACACAGCACACTACATAGTACTCACATAGCACACTACACAGTACTCACATAGCACACTACACTGCACTCACACAGTATACTGCACATTACTCACATAGCACACTACACAGTACTCACATAGCACACTACACTGCACTCACACAGTATACTGCACATTACTCACACAGCACACTACACAGTACTCACATGGCACACTACACTGTAATCACACAGCACACTGCACATTACTCACATAGCACACTACACATTACTCACATGGCACACTACACAGCACTCACAGAGCACACTACACAGTACTCACACAGCACACTACACAGGACACACATAGCACACTACACAGTAGTTATATAGCACACTACACAGTCATAACGCAGCACACTACAAAGTTCTCACGTAGCTACACAGAGCTCACATAGCTCTCTACACAATACTCATACAACACGCTACACAGTACTCATATAACACACTGCACAGTACTCACAC